>CAUYUJ010020267.1:125000-160580 GCA_963575745.1 Prorocentrum cordatum
GCAGGGCTGGGTCGGCGGATCAGCCTAGCCTGGTCGGCGTGCGACTCTCTGCAACGAGTCTGGTCTCATTCTGCTATGTCGACGCAGAGGAAGGTCAGCGCGGACGTCGAATGCGCGGAATTGGCACTTCTGCGCAGCCTTCACACATCTTGGCCGCTGCAACACGAACTGTCGAGACTGAGTGCTTTTCAGGCGCGGAGCCTGCGACGAATCCTGAGCGTAAAACATTCGCATGTCAACGGAATCACTAACGCCGCGGTGTTGCAGCGAGCCGGACGCAGCAAGCTCGGCGACCTCTCGTTGCAGCGAAAGTTGGTGCTTTTCGGGAGAACTATCGAGCGGCCGACGACCGCCCATCCTCTATCTTCTGAGCTGGCGCAGGCGCTCGGCCGCCGCGAGGGGGGCAGGCCCCGGCAGACGCGAACATAATTGTCTACACATGCTATGCAAGCTTGATGCAATTACGGCTCCAGCGGAAGCGTTTGGGCACGTTTCCAGCGGAAGCCTGGAAATCGGCAGCGTGCAAGTATACTGTCCACCGCGCGCTCGTGCCATTGCTCAGGTGCCCGCGGACACGCCGCCCCATTCATTCATCGTGACCTAGTAGCGCCAGTGCGCCGCCGCAGCCGTCGCAGGATGACAACGCACGTACCCGACCAAGTACGCTCCTCTACAGCAGTATCACGTGAATGGGCAATGAAACATGAGTGCATATCCTCGCGCGCGCGGGCGATTTCCACGGCCTCGCCGAGACGCATGTCGGACCAGATGGTGTAGGCAAGTGACCCGTCAAAGATCGAGACGGAAACTCCGTTTGTTTCGCAACGCTGCTCTCCCGTCCAAGTTGACCAGCCTTGAATGGAGGATCGATTCCACGGAATCTGAATCCGAAGGGCATGCCACTGAGGGTGGGATGCGCTTCCCGGCTCAAGGCCACCTTCAGGCCCACACTTGCAGAGAATGGATGCAAGCGCCGCCGGCGAAAGCCCGGCCGAATGTTAGCCTCGACGATTTCGCCCCCTGTGTAATTCATGTCAGCGGTTTCTCACTAATTGCAACGCGTTCTTGCCAAGGCCGCGCTAACTCTGTGTTTGGTTACTAGTGCAGCTGGGACTATGGATTTTATGACGTCGACCTCACGCAACACTAAATGTAGCACATCACGAACCACTGTTTCCGACATTTCGGATATGCAGGCGAAAACGACACAGCGGGTTGTAGGAAAGCTCGAACCACGCGTTCCTACAATTGGCATGGCCACGATCCACGCTTTCCTACAATGTGTTTTTCCTACGTCGCCGATAATTGACACTCCGCCAGCGCGCGCACTGATTTGTTAACGAGATCTGTAGCATTGGCCTCACAGGCCCCAGCTGAATCCGTTTCAGGCGAGTCGGGAGTCGACGCGTGGCCCGCCAGCTCACCAAGGCCGTGGTCGGAGATGGGGGCGCCCCGCCCCAGGCTTCAAAACCCTCAGCAACTCTGCAAGAAATTGGGGGCACCACCCGACATGTTGAAGCACGATATAACTGCGACCCGGGCGGGGGCAAGAAGGCCTCGCACCTGGGCCACTTAGTTCTCTGCTGCGCGGCGCAAGCATGCATGCAGCATGTCGCGCCCGTCCACGACGTTATGGGAGCTGCGCCTAGCACCCTGCAGCCAATGCATAGACTCACGCGAGCAACTCCTGCTGATGGAGCTCCTTCGCTGCTTCCCATGTGCAGCGACCCGGGCTCCGGATCAAAATCTAGCCTGGCCAAGGCCCACCAGGCTGAGAAGGCCGCCGAAGGGCGGCAGTATTGGGGCCGAGCTGCCCAGGCCATGCTTGGAGACTTCTGGGGGGAGGCTGGCAAAGCGGCTTCCGCCTACGCAGGAGACTCGTCGGACCATCCCATTTCTTGACGACAATCTGAACAGGGAAATCCGTGGACGATCGATTCTGTTTTCGGGGCAGCGGCCACCCGTGCCCGTGTCACTGTCGAGCCGCAGGAGAGGCCTCTGGCGAGAAAGGGAACGACGCTCCTCGTGAATCTAATCAACCTGAACAATCCAGCATGAGAAACCGCCCGCGCCTGGTCGACCCCAGCGGTCGGAACCAACTTGCGGCAGCCAGCCTGATCGTCCACAGGGACGCCGTGCCAGGCAGCAGCCGACAGTGCACGTTCACGGCGAGCTCTGGAGCCATCTGATTGCTGCTGCCCTGTTACAGCCGTCGTTGCGCGACCCGTGGCTAGAGCCTGGCACTCCCACGCACCTCGGACAACTGCGCGGATCTTGGGTCCCCGCCGTGGAAACATACGTCCACGAACATCAACAAAACCTGTGCGGGCGGTCCAGATCGCAAAGGCCCGAGCTCCGTGCCGCTGCAGTCCGAGAGATTCGAAACGCATGCTTTTCTACCCTTCGAAATTCTACCACGTCGGCTCGGGCTGGCCCGCGAGGCCCAACGCAACTGGGCAACGAACGTGCCGAGACATCTCATCTCGACCCTGCACACCTGAAACGGCTCTGGACTTCACTATGGACGCGGGCACTCGTGAACCATTCCCCGCGCGAATGTTTTGGCGACCGCTCTCTGCCGGGCTGGAGTGGGCCCAGCGCTGAAGAGGCCCCGAAAGTGGGAGATCCCGAGACGAGAGACGCTCGGCAAGGACGAGGTGGGACATCAGGGAAGAAGGGCTCGAAGGAAAAAAAGAGAAGACACTCCGCGCGCGCACCCGCCCAGGCCCAAAGCTTCAGCGAGGCCGATGCGCGCGGCGGGCGCGGCGGCAGCCTGCGCCTCATCAGAGAAGTGACCCGCCGCCTTGCGGCTTGGGCGCCCAACGAAAGGGCGACGTGCAGCTGGGGCCGATCTCGACCAGCGTGCCGCTCTCGACAATGATGGTTGCAAGATGATCGGCCCCGATACGAGAAAAACACAAGTGGTCATGTTGAATATTCCTTATCAATTCCTGGACAGAGAGCTGTTAAATAATGACCAACATTACCATTTGTTGTTCGCGCAAACTGTCTAAGACGGCAACTTGCTAAGGAAGGTCGCCCACGTCAGAAAATCTTCCGCTCGCGAATAATGTCTCTTCGGCTCGCGGTGGCCCTCGGGGCCTACAGCGCGAGTTCTTGGACCCCGCGGCGCTGCGCCCTGGGAGCTACCTACGACTCGAGTACTCAAGGTCTACGGCGCGCGATCCCGGGCGCTGCGATGCGATTTCTCGGACGTGCCTGAGAAGCTGCGAGGGGCCATCGACAATCCTCGACATTCGCGAAGACTCCCGCGGGTTCTTAAGGATCCGCGCTGATTCCTGAATATCCCCTTAGAGCCCCGACGACCCATGAGGATCTCTGACAAAACTTGCCGAATCCCGAGGATCTCCTGCGGCTCTCGGAAGGGGGAATCCTGGAGATCTCTGACAAAACCTAGCGATGCCTGACGATCCATGAGAGCCTCCAAGGAATCCCGCGGAATCCTGCAGGCCTTCGAGGCACCCCCAGGATGGCTATTTAATGGGGCCTTGGAAAATGCCGGAAGAATTCCCGACGCTCTCCCGTAGACCCGAAAATCATTCGGATCCCGTCGGGGCCTGTAGGATCCACGAAAAACCCTCGAAGATTATCGGTGATCCTTAGAATTCCAGCCGGTCGTTTCTCGTCGGGAATTCTCGGGGCACTGAGGACCCGCGATGAGCCCCGAGGAGCTAATCGGTCTCTTCGGGGCCCCTGGGCGCCCTGAGTCATCGATAATTCTGATGATCCCTGAGGCGCCAGCGGGGAACATCGGGCCCCCCTGAAGAACCCTGAGATTCCATCGGGGATCCTCTGGTATCCTCGGGACCCCATGCGGCAGTTGCCTGAGAATACGGAAGGCGTCCAAGTGGTTGTCCTACTACAAGACCGAATCGTATGCTGCGATGAGAAATGCGATTCTGAACGTCGGACATCGCCGTCGGTGAATCTTCCTCCGGGGCCGCGACGCGCGAGAGAGAGAGCGGGGCCGACGCGTGGGCGGCGCCGCCGCGCGAACGCAGCAACTGAGGCCTGCGGCCTGCGGCGGAGCGTCCTGCAAGACCGCGCAGCGCGCGAGGGGCGCGCCGGATTGGGGGCGGCGCCGCCGCGCGAGCGCGCCCACTGGCGCGGTCGGCGGAGCTGTCGATGGGGAAACGATGCGTCTGACGGGTGGCCCGAATCGGGGGCGGCGGCGCCATGCGAATGCAGCCGATGGGGCCCTCGGCGGAACGCACCGCGCGGCCGCGAAACGCGCGAGGGGTGCGCCGAACAGGGGGTCGGCGCCGCCATGCTAACGCAGCAGTGGGCTTCGGTCGAGCTCCCACCGCGGCCGCGAAGTCCGCGAGGGGCGCGCCGAGGGGGGGGGCGACGTGCGAGCGCAGCCTACGGGGCCCCCGGTGGACCCCCTACGGGGCAGAGCGGCGCGCCGAACTGGCGGCGGCGGCGGCGCCGCGCGGGCGCGGCCGCCAGGGCCTGGGGCGGAGCTTCCTGCGTGGCCGCAGAACGCGCGAGGGGCGCCGCGAACTGGCGGCGCCGCCATGCGCGCGCAGCCATGGGGGCGATCGATGGAGCCCCCCATATTGCCGCGAAGCGCGCGAGAGGGGGCGCGCCGAAATTGGCGCGGCGCCGACGTGCGAACGCAGCCGCTCGGGCCTCCGATGGAGCTCTCACTGGGGCAACGGGGCGCGCGAGGGGCGCGCCGACATGGGCGCGGCGCCGCCGCGCGACCGCAGCTGCGGGAGGCCTTTGGTGGAGCTCTCCACGGGGGCCGCGGAGCGAGTCCGGGATGCGCTGAAAGGGGCGCGGCGCCGACGCGCAAACGAAGCCAATCGGGCATGCGGCGGGGCTTCGGGCCACGGAGCCCGCGAGGGCCGCCCCGACCTGGGGGGCCGCGCCGCTGCGCGCGCGCAGCCGCGGGGGCCTTCAATGGAACCCCCCCCCGCGGCCGCGAAGCATGCGAGGGGCGCGCCATAGCGCGCGCGCAGAAGAGGCGACGCGCGCCACCCCGGAAACCGAGCGAGAAAACAACGTGGCGTCAAGATGGGGCCACGCTGTGAAACATAACAATGGCGGAGCGTGCCACCCCGGAAACCGCGCGGGAAATAATCTCGCCGCGCGCGCTGGGCGCCCGAATTGGACCGCGCAGCATGAGACGACGCAGGGGCGCCGCGTGCCGCCCCGAACGAACCGCATTAAACTACATGTACCGTTCGTATTCTGGTCGCCCACATGGGAGCTTTACACGCGCAGCGCGCGGGCGGATCGCAATGCTTACACCTCGGCGAGCCAAGCGCGCTAAACAGATAAATGCACATCAGCGCTCGAAGAGCGCCGAACGGCTTGCGCCACGCGGAGCAATGCGCGCGGAGCGAGCCAAACGTTTTTTTTTTTTCCGGCGAACGACGCGCGCCAAATGGCGCGCAGCGCTCGAAACTTAGCGCGCGGTTCTCCGCGCGGTTTGCAGCGCGCGCGCCTCGTCGAGCGAAGTCCGGCACGCGGCTCAGCGCATTCGCACCTCGGCCCGCAAAGCGCGCCAAACAGCTTACACCTCACAGCATGTGCACCCCGCCGCGCGAAGCGCGCTAAACGGCTCACAATAGCTAGGCGTCGAGGTAACTTGCTCAAGATTCAGGCCTGAGGAACCCAACAATGACGACAGTTACAAGATTTGGATGGCCCGTTCGGATGAGAACGAGGGGGCTCCATTGGGAAGGGGGCCCCGGCCTGAGACTTCTTCTATGCCCAGGGCTGAGGGACCCAACAGCGATGACAATTACAGGATTTGGATGACCTGCTCGGACAGGAACATGAAGGGCGGGCCCCCATGGGGAAGGGTTCCCGCGTGAGACTTCCTCGAGATTCAAGCCTGAGAAGCACAACAATGACGACTATTACATGATTTTGATGACTCGCTCGGATTCGAACATGAGTTGCGGGGCCCATAGGAAGAGGGCCCCCGCCTGAGAATTCCTCGCGACTCGCTCACAGACAAGGCCCCCGTCTGAGACTTCCTCTACGTTCAGGCCTGAGAAACCCAAACGCGACGAGCGTCGCATGATTTGGATGACCCGCTCGGAGTCTCGAACGCGAGGCGCGGGTCCCGCGCGAGGAGGGCCCGCCTAAAACGCCCTCAATATTCAGGGCTGAGGAGCCGCAACAAAAACAAATACAATCTTCGGGTGGCCCACTCGGATTCGAGCATTAAGTGCGGGCCCCATAGGCAAGGGGCCCCGCCTCAGACGTCCTCAGGATTCAAGCTTGAGGAGCCCCAAAGTGACGACAATCACAGGATCTGGATGACCCGCTCGGATGAGAACATGGAATGCAGGCCTCATATGGGCGGGGGGGCCCGCCTGAGACTCCCTCGAGATTCAGACCTGAGGGGGCCCAGGAACGACTACAGTTCCAGAATTGGCATGGCCCGCTCGGGTTCGAACGTGAAGCGCGGGCCCCATGAGGCGGGGGGCCCCGCATGAGAATTCATCAATACCCACTCACAGACGAGGCGCCAGTCTCAGACTTCCTCTATGTTCAGGCCTGAGGAACCCAACAAACTAACAATTGCAGGATTTGGACGGGCCGCTCGGATTTGAACATGAAGCACGGGCCCCATAGGGAGGGGGCCCCCGCCTCAAACGTCCTCAAGATTCGAGCCTGGGGGGGGCCAAAAGTGACGACAATTGCAACATGTGGGTGGTCCGCGCGGATCGAACATGACTGATGACGGGACCCATGGCGATAGCACGATAACGGACGATGGCGCGATGATGGGTGAGAAGGCGATGGGTGCGTGTGGCCGCGTGAGCGAAAGTGAGTGAGAGCGGTGGCCCCTGTTGATATTGATGAAGATGTTGCTGCTGCTGTTGGCGATGAAGATGCTGATGGTGATGATGGCGATGAGGGTGGTGATCGCCAGAAGCCAAGATGGGATCATGACGTGATAACACATGCGTGGGCGATGGATGTATGAGCGAGGGAGTGAGTGGGTGATCAGGATGACCGGTGATCACGATGGAATGGCCATGACAGGAGGAGGGGGCGAGGCGAGGTGGGAGGTTCCTGCGCGGAGGTGTGCAGAGAAAACACTAACCCCCTGAGGATGCGAGGAAAAATCATTCCAAGACGCGCGCGATGGCCTCCAAACGGCCAAACGAGCAACCAAGACTTCCGAAGAAAACGCCAAGCCCCAAGAAGGCGCGAAGAAACAAAACATCGTCCCAATACACTAAGGATACTTAAGTTTCAATGTATGCACATGTTGGGGTTCGATTGCGCCCCCAACAACACATGGGGCCCTGTCCCCACGGCGTGGACATGCGATGGCCCCGAAGTGCGTCGAGCGTGCGAGCGGGGCTCTCTTTTCCCTCACTAGCAGGAAACGGTGCGAAGCCTGAATCACCGCGCCTAAGCCAAAGGCTTCGGAGGAGGGCAAGAGAGAGAGAGAGAGAGAGAGAGAGAGAGAGAGAGAGAGAGAGAGAGAGAGAGAGAGAGAGAGAGAGACGAGAGACGAGAGACGAGAGACGAGAGACGAGAGACCCAATCTACGGGGGCTCGAGGGGCCATCTGGGAACCGCGGGCCTAACTTTAGCTGCCCGAGCTCCGAAACCTCCTGCTTCCAGGAAGACGGGCACCGATTAGTCTTCCCGCTCCTCCCCCTCGCCCTCTCTACGTCCTCGACGGCTCCTGCCTCCGCGGCGACCTCCCCCCTCTTCTTCGTCCATTCTGCCTCCTCGGCAGCCTCCTCCCTCGTCTTCTCGCCCCCGTCCCAGCTTCCTCCTCGTCCTCAAACACCTCCTTAGGGGGCGCTTCAGCTTCTCACAGCTTCTGGGAGGCCCCGCGGGACCTATTCTTAAGAGATGCATTGAGAGCCCGCTCATCCGCGCGCCCTTCCTCATCGATGAGACACAGCGTGCCCTTAGAGAGCGCGACATGCAGCGCCGCATTCCCTCTGGCCGGGCCCACCTTGGCAAGGGGGTCTGCTGGCATCATGCCGCGAGGCGCCCGCCTCACCTGCGATCCAATTCCGGCCAACGCATCTCGCGCGACTGCCATCTCAACTGCATTTCGTCGGCCAGCCCAAGAACCTGCGCTATTATTTGACAAGGTGTCGAAGATGCTCTTTGCGTCGACGATACAGAGAGCCGAGGCGGCATCGCCTAGCTCGCACTCGCGAGGCAGTAACACTGAAAATGGGCCCAGTGACTGGGGCCAGTCGGGCACCTGAAAATCTCCGAACAGAGCGTCCTTCCACATGCTCTGCAACCACTGGGCTTCGGCAGCCGCGCTCGAAAGGGACAGGGTCTCTGCCGCAATCGTCGACGCTGCGGCCGTTTTCAACCGCTGGGAACTCCGCGCCAGCAAGCTAACCCTGGCCCTGCGGTTCCGACGAATCGAACTGCCCGAGGCGAAGACCAGCCATCCGCTCTGAGCGCCCCCCCGTCGAGCCGATCCCGGACCCCCAGCGTCAGACGCCGTGGCGACCGTAGTGGCTATGGGATTTAATGGCCGCACAACGATGCATTGCGAGGCAGAGGCCCCCAGGAATTTCACCACTTTGTTCGCCATCATGGCGTCAGAGACGTGGGGATCAGGGAGCGCCGAAGCCAACAACGGGGCACTCCCTGACACATCGGGACGCGATTCTCTGCCAAGCCACTGAATCTGCGCCACCGTCGCCCGGTGCGATGAGATCTCAGAGGGCAACGAGAGTTCCTCGGGGTGGGCCTTTCTCGTTTGATCGACGGCGATGGGAGTGAGTTGTTCTCTAACGTAGTTTTCCTGATATACCGAGATCTTACCCCCCGGATGTCGACGCAAGTGCCTTCCCGCATAGTCAGCCCCCCCCCCCCCCCCCCCCCCGCTAACCGAAACGAAATCTCGAAAAGCCTGCGCTTCAACTCCGGGAGCACTTCAGTTTCACCCGAAACTATGAGATCGTCCACTTCCATCAAAATGAGCAACCGCAACCTGCCGCTCGGAGCCCTCTGCAGCCATAAGCAAGGTTCAAGCAGCGATCGCTTAAATCCGAGCTCGGAAAAATCATCCGTCAAGGTTCTGCGCCACAACAGAGGGGCGTCGTTCAACCCATGCACCGGCGCCACAAGCTCGAGGAGCTGATCACTGGAGATTCCTACCCCCGAGCATGGTTCCACATAGATCGCGCCACGAGGCCTCTCGAGTCTATTGCTCTGGCAGAACGCGTTTTTCCTAACTTTTCGCAGCGGCGACCCCTAACTTCCAGCCTTGGGAGGCCATCGGCTGCAGCGTCAGCATTGTGCTCTTTGATTGCGGGGTCGGGGCGTCGACTTGATGGGTCTCTCCGTGAGGGTCCTGGTGGCCGTGCGCGCACCAGCGACTCTTCGCCGCTGGCTTACCCCCCACTCCCTGGGTCGGCTTGAACCGACGGACCATGCGCGACGACGAAACTCTGTCGGGATGCCTGCGACGGGCAGATCTCGACTCCGAGGGGGACAGGACCTTCACTGCACCTGTCGCTACCGTGGCTTGCCATTCCCTGGCATCTGACTCCTCAAACAGGCGCCTCTCTTCGCTGGAGAGGTTCCTCATCTGCGCCTCGGCCCCGCGGTGCCGCGCGGGCTGCCCCTGAGAAACAGCTCTGAAAACCAAAGCAAAAAGTCAGCTCCGAGCCCTCTATCTGGGCGAGCGTCGGAGCGTCAGCGCCTGTAGCCGCGAGCGGCCAACTCTAAAAGCGAAGACAGGCAATGCTGCAAGTCCCTCGAGCCCCCCCCCCTCCCTCCTCAGAGTCCTTCCTTTCGAACAGTCCCCAGGCCATTCTCCCCGACTCGCCACTCCCCACAGTGGGCGTGACCTCGCCCGATCGCACATCTCCCCGAGGCGAACCTCTGGGGGCAGGAGAACGTCTTCCAGACCGCCCCAGCAGTCTCGGAGGAGGCTGAAACGCCCGATGTCACCTCAGTAACTCTCGGGGCAATCGCTGAAGCCGGACGCCCTCGCGCTCGACTATCAATCTCGAGACAGTCGAAGATCCTTCAAGCATGTCCTCTGGGTCAGCGTGGAAGAGCGGGGGCCCCCGTCTCCTAGGCTCGGCGCCTCGCGCTGCTCCGCGCGCCTCCTGGGCGGCGGCGGAGCGGAGCCGGGGGAATGAGGATCACCTGGTCTTCTCACTGACCTGCGTGTGGAAGACGAGCCCGCGTCTTCGGCGTCAGAATCTACCGCCGTGATAAGGGCACGCTACGAGCCTACTTGGACTTCTATGGAAGAGCCCCCATCGACCCTCGGGTTCCGACGGCGGCCCGGCCCCGGTATAGGCCGTCGAAGCCTCGGCCCCTCCCGGGGCTCCAAAACCCGGCTGGTGACCACCGATGGTCTCCGCGGGCGAGGTCGCTGGCCCTGGAACCGCAGGAACCGAGGGATGGGCCCCTGAGACCTCCTCGGGTCTTCTCCCCCTGGGCTCGTCGGCTTCTCCCGCGACGCCCCAATGCCCTGGCGGAGGCGGACCCTCCGACTCGACGTCCACGGCTCCGACGCGCTTGCCTGGCACGCGCAGCTCTTGCCTTAGCTGGTCGAAACGGGGATTGCCCAGAAGCTCGACCCCAAGGGCCTCGGGCCTCATCGCATGCCTGACTTGTTCACTGGGACATTTGAGAAGTCCGCGGCGCATCGCCACCCAAACTGCCCCCCGGGGCTGAAACGCCACGGCCCCGGGCCCCGTCCACCTGTCTCTTCGGAGAACGCGCGTGCGATTCGCTGCGGTGACCTTCCTCCGCACGTATACCCACTCTGCGGGCTGGAACACCTTGTCGACGTGCGTCCTGGCTCGGGCGGCTTCCGCCAGCTTGTCCCGAGCGTCGTGAGCCGCCAAGGCCCTGCGCGCCTCGAACCTCAGCTGGTGCGCCCTCGCAAAAGCAGCGGCAGCGGCATCGAGATCGATCGCGCTCTGGCGCAGATCGTCTACGCCCACCTCGCCGGCAGCATCATCTGATAACGTGCACCTGGGGGGCCTGGGATTTTCGCCGAAAGCGAGTTGGCACGGGCCATATCCGCCCCGATGAAAACTACGGTTCGTTCCCGAAATCACCTCGCTCAGGAGAAGGTCGACCTCAGCTTTCGATCGGGGGCACGGACGCCTGGGAAGCCCTAGACAACGCCGTCTTCGCGATCCCGCCGCGACGTTCGCATTTTCCATTGTAACGTGGAGAGTCCGCCAGGGCAACCTGAAGAAAAATCCCGGAATGCTCGCGCCCCCGGGAAAAGCTGCCTTGAAACTCCGACCTGCCGCCACAAATGATCATATCAGGAAGCCCGAAAAGTCGCGCCCAGAATCGACCCAGAGCTGCCGAAACGGTCGACGAGGCATCGTCTACAAGCAGCGCGCACTGTTGGAAGCTCGTGTCGTGATCAACCACGTTGAGCACCGGCAGACTTTCTCCTAGAAGCTCAATGTAAAACAGATCCACCGCCAATAGACGGCTGAAACGACACGTGCGAGGCAGATGCGCTTTCCTCTTCCAGTAAGGACGTGCATGCGATTCGCAGTGGGGGCGTTTAAACTTATCCTTAAACTGGGAGATGACCTCTGGGCGAGCTCCCGCCACCTTCAGCGTCCACGCGAAATCCTCCCGGGGCGGATTCCCCAGGTTCGCATGCAACTTGGGCGACCTCCTGCTTCAGAGCCTCGCCGGGCTCCGCCGCCTTTCGGCCCGGTCCTGGGGCCCCCAACTCGCCGGGAAAACCGGCCCCATCGGCCTCGGGACTGTCGCCAACCTCTTCCACGTCCAGATCAGGAAAGGACCCCCCGCTCAGAGTCGGGCTCAGGCGGCGCCAAACTGCCGCCTCAATCCCGCTCGCCAGGGCCGACGCCAGCCTGGAAGGGCAGCGCTCCGACTTGCGAGTCCTGGCGTTGCCGACCAAGGGAAAAAACATGTCCGCCCTTTCACCTCCTCCGACACTTCTCGACGAGTCGTTCCCGGCTGACAACCGGCCTCGCGGGTTCCTGGAAACCGCCCCCTCGGAAATCGACAGTCCAAAACAACGCTGGTCCAGGTCGCAGGTAACCGCCCCAGGACGTTCCAGAAGGAGTTTCACGCTCTCCAGCTGCCGGGAGCTGGCAGATAGAGGATGTTCCAGGACGAAGCCACGACGCTCCGAAAGCTGATGAAGCGCAACCTCACAGCAAAGACGCATGCACCTGAACCCTTTTACTCTCCTCCTCCCCCCGAGCAAACTCGCCCAT
Organism: Prorocentrum cordatum; assembly: GCA_963575745.1. Taxonomy (NCBI): domain Eukaryota; class Dinophyceae; order Prorocentrales; family Prorocentraceae; genus Prorocentrum; species Prorocentrum cordatum. Next base: position 137,215 of record CAUYUJ010020267.1, read on the forward strand.
GCGGCCCCAGTTGCTTTCCCGAGCGATGATCAAGGCCTTACAGGCGGGTGAGAGAATTACGCGCTGAGGTTTGTCGCGATGGATCGTCTCCCAAAGTCGCCGGGCCCCGACCTCCTTCTCGAGGTCCCAGCCCTGTTTGACATCAGCCGGCGGAGATGCTCGGCATCCTCTCCCGAGAAGGACCCCTGAGACCCTCGCAGGGGAGAAGACTTCAAGGATCATGGTGCCTCTTCTGTCTGCCTCGCTACGCTGGATCGCCTCGCGGCGCCATCCCTTCTTAGAGATCCCGGACCCGCTTAAAGTCTTGAGAACCGCATCCCTGATGGGCCTGGGAACCGTCACATCTACCGGGGGCTCTGCTGCTCCCCGAAAACCTCCCGCCAGGAAGGGGTCTGTCTCGACCGCGTAGAAGATCCCGAGAGCCTCCGGCTCCTTAGCGGACGATCCGAAGCCCCGCGAACCCCCGTCTCCTAAGGGCTTGGCCTTCTGAGGCCCCTGTCCCTTAGACTCCCCGATCGCTCTAGTTTCTTCTAAGCTCGTGGCATCTCCTCCGCACTGAGCATCACGCCCCCTAAGGCCTCCTAAGGTCCCGGCTCCCGGATCTTCTCCTGGGCTTCCTCTTCGTGGCTCCGTCCAGAGGCTCACCTCAACCTCGATTTTCATCAGAACGCTACTCAGCTCGTCATGTGAAGCGCGTCTCAAGCCAGAGCTTAACTAAAAGCACTTGCGAACCTTCGCAAACCCGGATTCGATGGACTTTCGGGGGGGGTGAGAGGGGGCGAGGGTTGTCCTCCAGAGGTTCCCAAGAACACTCCCGAAAAAACTCCAGGAGGCCAAACGAATGCTTCTAAGGATCCACCCGAGAAGCCTCCTCATCTCCCACCCCCTTCCGCCTCTTGCGCTCTACGCTGGCTAATGTCTTTGCAGGGACGGCGGAACCGACCGCAATGCCTTAAGCACCCAACCCTTAGCGTGTTAATGTGACATTGGGGGTGAGCTTCTCTATGCTCGATCCGTGTGAAGGATGTGTCAGAATGGGTGAGGGGACGCAAACGAAAACACCCGAGTCGTACCCAACCCAGCTCCACGCGAGGCGAATGTTTGTTTGAACGCTCCTTACGAATAACACACAGCCAGACATGCACGATCTGCGCTGCCCTCACCTCCGCCGTGCCTCCGACGAGCCTACGGAAGTGGCGACGACTTCATAGCCTCCAAAGGAGCCGCAAGGTCTCGGCTGGATCAGCGTGGTCCCAGACTCCGCTGGACCTCCCAGGAGCCCACGAAAGTTGCGACATTTGCGAATTTCGCAGCATACCAGTGAGCAGCGAGGTCTATGATGGGTGCGCGTGGGCCCCGACTCCGCTGGACCTCCTAGGAGCCCACGACAGTAGTGACACTTGCGGAGTTCGCAACCACCCAGGGAGCAACGAGGTCTCAAATGGGTGCGCGTGGCCCCCGATTCAGCTGGACCTCCCAAGAGCCCACGACAGTAGTGACACTTGCGGAGTTCACAGCCACCAAGGGAGCAGCGATCTCTCTTCTGGATGCGCGTGGGCCCCAACCCCGTTGGACCTCCGAGGAAACCGCAAACATTGCGACAATTGCTCAGTTGGCAACCGACCCGGGGAGCTGCGAGGTCTCAAATGGGTGCGCGTGGCCCAGTAGTGACAGTAGTGACAGTTGCGCAGTTCGCAGCCACCCAGGGAGCTGCGAAGTCTCGCCTGGGTGCGCGTAGCCCCCGACTCCGCTGGACCCCCGAGGAGCCCGGCGACAATTGCGCAGTTCGCAACCACTCAGGGAGCAGCGAGGTCTCGTCTGGTTGCGCGCGGCCCCGACTCCAGTGAACCTCCCAAGGGCGCACGAAAGTGGCAACGGTTGCGCAGTTCGCCACGGAGCTGCCAGGTCTCAATTGGGTCCGTGTACTCCCCGACTCCGCCGTGCCTCCCAAGAGCCCACGAAAGTGGCGACAGTTGGTAGCTGCGAGATCTCAAATTGATCCGTTACTCCCCGCCGTACCTCCCAGGAACCCACGAAAATGGCGACAGTTGCACCGTTCGCGGCACCCCAAGGAGCTGCGCGAAGTCAAACGGGTCCGTTCACTCCCCGACTCCGACGTGCCTCCCAGGAGCCCACGAACGCTCCGACAGGTGCACCATGCGCAGCCAAGAAGCTGCGAGGTTGAATGGCTCCGTTCTCTCCCCGACTCCGACGTTTTTTTCCAAAAGCCCACGACAGCGGCGACGGTTGCACAGTTTCCAGCCCCCCCAGGGAGCTGCGAGGTCTAACATAGGTGAACTTACTTCCCGACTCCGCCGTGCCTCCCAAAAGCCCACGAAAGTGGCGACAGTTGCGCAACTCGCAGCCCCCCAGGGAGCTGCCTTGACTCTGATGGGTCCGTTGACTTCCCAACTCCGCCGTGCCTCCCAAAGGCCCAAGAAAGTGGCGACGGCTGCACAATTCGCATCCGCCCAGATAGCTGCGAGATTTCAAATGGATCCGTTACTCCCCGACTCCGCCGCACCTCTCAGGTACCCACGGAAATGGCGACACTGCACCATTCGAAGCGCCCCAAGGAGCTGCGCGAAAACAAATGGATCCATGTACTCCCCGACTCCGCCCTGCACCCGAGGAGCCCACGAAAGCTCCGACAGGTGCACCATGCGCAGCCAAAGAAGCTGCGAGGTTTAATAGGTCCGTTTACTCCCCGACTCCTCCGTGCTTTCCATGAGCCCACGAAAGTGTCGACGGTTGCACAGTTCGCAGCCCCCCCAGGGAGCTGCGAGGTCTCAAATAGGTGAGTTTACTCCCCGACTCCGCCGTGCCTCCCAAGAGTCCGAGAACGCGGCGACAGTTGCACGATTCGCAACCACCCATGGAGCTGCGAGGTCTCAAATGGATCCGTTTACTCCCTGACTCCGCCGTGCCTCCCAGGAGCCAACGACATGGGCGGCAGTTGCACCGTTCGCATCCCCCCAAGGAACGACGAGGTCTCAAGTGGGTCCGTTCAACTCCCCGTCTCCGCCGTGCCTTCCATGTGTCCACGAGCGTGGCGACAATTGCACAATTGGCAGCCACCCAAAGAACTGCGAGGTCTCAAATGGATCCGTTTACCTCCCGACTCCGCCGTGCCTCCCAGGAGCCCAAGAACGTTGCGACAATGGCACAATTCGCAACCACCCAAAGAACTGCGGTCTCACATGATCCGTTTACACGCCGTCTCAGGCGTGCTCCCATGAGCCCACGAACGAGGCGACAGCTGCACAATTCGCAACCACCCACGGAACTGCGAGGTCGCAAACGGTCTGTTTCCTTACCGACTCCGCCGTGCACCAAGGCCTCCCATGAGCCCACGAACGTGGCGACAGTTGCACCGTTCGCATCTACCCAAAGAGCTGCGAGGTCTCAACTGGGTCCGTTCACTCCCCGACTCCGCCGTGACTCCCAGAAGCCCACGAAAATGGCGACAGTTGCAACATTCGCAGCCGCTCAGGGAGCTGCGAGGTCTCAAATGGGTCAATTTACTCCCCGACTCCGCCGTGCCTCCCAAGAGCCCACGAAAATGGCGACAATTGCACAACTCGCAGCCCCCCATGGAACTGCCTTGACTCTACTGGCTCCGTTGACGTGGCGACCGTTGCACAATTCGCAACCGTCCAAGCAGCTGCGAGATTTCAAATGGATCCGTTACTCCCCGACTCCGCCGTGATTCTCAGGTACCCACGAAAATGGCGACAATTGCACCGTTCGCAGCGCCCCAACGCCCCAGGGAGCTGCGCGAAAACAAATGGATCCGTTTTACTCCCCGACTCCGCAGTGCCTCCCAGGAGCCCACGAGAGTTCCGACAATTGCACCATTCGCAGCCAACCAGGGAACTGCGAGGTCTCAAATGGGTCCGTTCACTCCCCGACTCCGCCGCGACTCCCAGACGCCCACAAAACGGCGACAATTGTAACATTCGCAGCCGCTCATGGAGCTGCGAGGTCTCAAATGCCGTACACTCCCCGACTCCGCCGTGCCTCCCAAGAGCCCACGAAAGTGGCGACAGTTGCGCAACTCGCAGCCCCCCAGGGAGCTGCGAGCTCTTCATTGGTCCAATTACTCCCCGACTCCGCCGTGCCTTCCAAGAGTCTACGAAAGTGGGGACAGTTGCGCAGCTTGCAACCACCCTAGGAGCAGCGAGGTCTCAAATGGCCCGTTTACTTCCCGACTCCGCCGTGCCCCCCAGGAGCTCACGCAAGTGGAGACACTGGCACACCTCGCAGCCCCCCCCCCCAGGGAGCAGTGCAGGAGGAAGGTGGAGGAGAGGGGGTGAAGGAAGAGAGGGCGCATGTGTGCGACCGCAATGCTCCATTCGAAACGAGAACCCAACACAGGAAAGTTGGGAACAACTGGCACACTGGGCCGCAGATGGAGCCCTGTAAGGTGCACGAAACATGTAAGGGGTACAACGAAAGTTGCGGGGCAGAACACATGCAAACGTTCCCGCTGGGGCCGCAAGTGGAGCTCCCTGTGAGGACGAAGTCCTCGTGAGAAGCGCACCGGAATGGACGACGCCGCTGTATGGACACTGCCACTGAGGCCGTGCGTGGACGCTCCGTTTGGGGCCACGACCGCGACCCTTGTGTGGCGTGCACGGCTGGTGCCGCCAAACGGACCCTGCCACTAGGGCTGTACGTGAGCTCCCAATACAGCCACGATCATCGTGAGGGGTGCGCCGAACGGGTGGCGTCGCCATGCGGACCCTTCTGGGGGCCGAAGGTGGGGCTCCCTGTGAGGTACTCGTGAACGGTGCACACAAGTGGGCGGCGCAGCTGAGCGGACACTGCCACTGAGACTGCAGGTGTTCCAGATGGGGCCACGATCCCTGCGAGGAGTGCGCCGAAATGGATGGCACCGCCACGCGGACCTCCTGGTCGGGGCGGGCGTGGAGCTCCCTGTGGGACCACGATCCTCGCAAGGGGTGTGTCGAACTGGGGGGGTGTCATGCGTCGGGGCTCACTGAGGCTCTGATTGTGGAGCTCCTCGTGGGGACTCGGTCCTCATGAGGGGGTGTGCCGAAGCGGAGGCGGTGGTGCCACGCGTCGGCGCCCACTGAGGCCGTGGTGGAGCTCCCCGTGGTACACGAAACTGGAGCTCCTCCTCCTCCTCCTCCTCCTCCTCCTTCTCCTCCACCTCATCCCCCTCCCCCTCATTCTCCCCCTCCTCCTCCTCCTCCTCCTCCTCCTCCTTCTCCTTTTCTCCTCCTCCTCGCTCTCTCCCATCCTCCTCCTCCTTCTCCTCCCCTCCTCCCCCTCCCCTCCCCCTTCTCCTCCTCCTCCTCCTCCCCTTCTTCTTTTTCTTCTCCTCCTTTCCTCCTCCTCCTCCTCCTCCTCCTCCTCCTCCTCCTCCCTCTCCTCCTCCTTCTCCTCCTCCTCCTCCTCCACCTCCTCTTCCTCTCCTCCTCCTCATCCTTCTCCTCTCTCCTCCCTCCCTTCTCCTCCTCCTCCTCTTTCTCCTCCTCCACCTCCCCCTCCTCCCTCCTCCTCCTCCTCCTCCTCCTCCTCCCCTTTCTCCTTCCTCCTCTCACCTCCTCCTCCTCCTCCTCCTCCTCCTCCTCCTCTTCTCCTCCTCACCTCCCCCTCCCCCTCCTCCTCCTCCACCTCCTCCTCCTCCTCCTTCTCCTCCTCCCTCCTCCTCCTCCTCCTCCTCCTCTCCCTCCTCCCTCCTCCTCCGCCTCCTCTTCTCCTCCTCCTCCCCCTCCTTCTCCTCCTCCTCCTCCTCCTCCTCCCCACTCCTCACCCTCCTTCCTCCTCCTCCCTCCTCCTCCTCCTCCTCCTCCTCCTCCTCCACCTCCTCCTCCTCCTCCTCCTCCTCCTCCCTGTGGTGGTGGTACCATACGCTGGCGTCCAATGAGACTGCATGTGCAGCTCTCTAAGGGCCACGAAGCGCGTGAATGGTGTGCATGGGGAAGGTGTCATACAGCGGCGTCCGCTGGGACCATGGGCGACACTCCCTGGCGGATGCACAGCGTGTGAACGATGTTCCAGTATGGAGACGGCTCTGGCTGAGATCTGCGGTGGAACACCATAAGGGGCACGAAAGGTGTGAGGGCTGTGCCGAGATGGACTTGCGCACGGAGCGCAGAGGAAGGAGGGGGAGAAGGAGGAAACACGCGCGCTGCGTCTTCAAAACGAGGTCCACAGAAGGGTTGTGGCGAACATCTTAACATATCAAGAGCCACAATACTAAACGTGAACCCCTGGACGTCTCGCCCTTTCCTCTGAGCCAACTGCTCATCCTGAGTGGCGTTAAGTCAGGCCTGTCCTCCCACAGGCGGATTTTGGATGAAAAATAAAAACATGTCAAACAATACTCCAAAATGGTCAACATTAGTAACTAGACACATCGTGCCAAGACTATTTTTCACTATTTTCAAATACTCCTCCTGTAGAAAGACAGGCCCGACTTAAGACTAGTTCGTGTTCACGGCCCGAGGGCCCCGAACACTGCCTCCAGTGTACGGGCGCACGTGCAAACAAAGAGTCCCACTTGTGTTTTGCCACCGTCGCGGCGGGGTCTGACGCCGCCGCTGCCGCCCCCGCCAACGTCCTGCGAGTCCCCGAACAGGCGGCCCAGCACCCCCTGGATCATGCCAAGGAAGCCGCCGGGGCCCTCGCGCGCGCGTAGCTTACGCTCGGAAGCAGCAACAAGCTGACTGCATGGTCATCGTCGTCGCCGCCGAAACTGTCGTCGGCAGCGTCGAGCTCGTGGTAGCTGGTGTCCAAGTCGTCGTCCTGGTCGTCGCCGTCCAAGACTGTGGGCATGGAGGATAGAAACATGACGATCATGAAAACATCACTTGCGAGTTCGAATGCCGGGAGCTCACAGACTTTGGCGCGGGGGGGGACAAGCCATTTGTCACTGCGCAACGTAATCACAACACAAAGACTGGGAAAGGGGGAACTGCCATGCAATATCAAATCACCTAACCACGAACAGGCGACCGCAGTTGCGGATAAGAATGAGAGGGCGGCGGGGACGTCTGCAGTCTGCGAGGCTCTGAAGAAGCCCGCCGCAGGCGCAAAATTTGCAAGCTATACAACGAGCCCGCCGCAGGGTGCCGATTTCTTGTTAAAACAATGTAGGTGGGTCGCGGGTTGGGTCGCAGGTGGGTCGCGGGTTGGGTCGACGGTGGGTCGCGGGCCAGGTCGCTGGTGGGTCTGGGGTACGTAGCGGGTGGATCGAGGGTGGGTCGCGAGCGGGTCGCGGGGTGGGTCGCGGGTGGGTCGCGGGCCGGGTCGCGGGCGGGTCGCGGGCAGGGTCGCGGGGGGGACGACGACAACAAACAACAACAACAACAACAACAACAACAACAACAACAACAACAACAACAACAACAACAACAGCAACAACAACAACAACAACAACAACAACAACAACAACAACAACAACAACAACAACAATTACTAGCACGTGGGGACACTCCGTTCTCACCAGTGCCAGGTTTTCATAGGAGGCGGGCAATACCCCCACTTTGTGGGGGGGCCGGTTCAAGCTCTACCAAATTTCCAAACGACTCTTCGCCACCACCCACACCCAGCTTCCCGCCCTATGACGTTCGGACACTTCACTTCGTGGCATGCGACGACCGTGGCTACTATTCAGGGCCCCGCGGCCGACGACGACGGCGTGCGCGCGCGAAGAAAAAACGAATGTGTCCCGCATGGTATTATTTGACAGGGATGATGGCCCTGGCAGGTGCGCAACCGTTGTTGGAGAAGTTCGAAGCACGTGAAAAAGTTGCTCGCAAAACCCGTTTGACAGAAATGTTTAAAAAGAGTTGGGTTTCCTACGAATCCGCAAGAGCGCGCGGGATGAGATTTTGACTTTTTTTTTGTTGAAAAACCATTGGTTTTTTGATGTTTTTATGTTGAAATCGCTCCGAACACTAAGCTTTTGGAAGGATTTCGTCTTGCGCGCGCGAATGTCCACTTACCTTATTTTTTGCAAGGGATTCTTGAAATTTGATTATATTAGAACAAGAAATGTCATTTTATAGTGTTTTTTTGCAAGGGAAAGCGGGGGGGAACAAAACAACCGGATCTTGATCACATCGAATTACCTGAGGCTTCCTCACGAAAATGATGAAAATGTAGCTGCGGCCTAGGCTCGGCGGGGGGGGCGTGCACCAGGGGGCCCAACAATAATTATTCTTTAGAATTAATAATGTTCAACAACAACAACAACAACAACAACAACAACAACAACAACAACAACAACAAACAAACAAACAACAACAACAACAACAACAACAACAACAACAACAACAACAACAACAACAACAACACCAATAACAACAACAACAACAACAGCAGCAGCAGCAACAACAAAAACAACAACCATTTTAAGGCTGTACGCTCTTACTTGCCCGCGAGTCATTCAACACGTATACCCTACACCCTCGATACCCGCCCTCTTCGTCTTCGATCACCCCTTTCGGGGGGATTATTTCTCTTTGCTGGGGCCGGCGGGCTTAGACGTACGGGCAAACCGGAACGGGCGGACAATCCTTCGGGGGCGTACATCTCTCTGCCCGCCATTGGAATTGGCGCGGGCCCTGCAAGAGGAGGAGGGGAAGAACGAGGGAGAGTGGGAGGAAGGGGATGCCCATCTTTTCCTGGGGCCAGAACAGATGATTCTCGCAGGGCAGCATGCAACTCGAATGCGACCGAACGCGAGCCAGCATCTTCGAGCTAGCTCAAATCTTGCCGCAGCTTACGCATCAGATATACATCTAGACTGAAGAGGCACGCAGTGGGTTGGCTTAGGGCTCGAGAAAAACCGCTTGAGCCGAAGTGCGGCCAGGCGGAAAATATTAGCATTGCGCGCTCTGTTACACTCCACGGGCTCTGTTTCACAACGCTGCTACATGCCCATCTTTTCCTGGGGCCAGAACAGATGATTCTCGCAGGGCAGCATGCAACTCGAATGCGACCGAACGCGAGCCAGCATCTTCGAGCTAGCTCAAATCTTGCCAACAACCGCCACTATATGCGATCTGGCGGTTGAGGCGGCACCTTCTCCAAATGCGATTCGTGAATTAGTTGTGACCATTGCTGCAGCAGGCGGGGCGGATAGGGCTCGGCGACTTGTGTCCACAGGCGGCCTCCGGGAGCTCTGCCCTCAAGGACTTGATGTGGTTTCTTGGAAACACACACACACACACACACGACATTGGCACACTGAGCGACGAGCGGCGACAACAATCCTTTTTTGTCGTCCCAGCATGCTAGGGCAGTTTCCTTCCGCCACGGCATTCCACATTTACAATAGACTGTGTGCGCGAGGGACGCATGGCACAACAGGCGTGCTAGTCCTGGCTGCCTCCACAGCCAGGACCTACGTGGATTCTCCAAGGACACTGGCACTCGATGACGGACGCAAGCTCTGATGATACGAACTGAGGTTCGTAGCAGCTGATTGCCTACTCTGACCTTTTGGGCGTCAGCTCCTGAAAGGCTTGGGAGACCGCAGGGAAATTGACAAGAGCGCAGCGGGCCCCCCGGAGAGCCCGGTTTGCCCCGGCGCGCTCCTGAAAAAACTTGCGCACGGCGTGCCCAAATGGACCCATTTGGCCTGCGGCACAAGCTGTAGCACTGCACGAATGGACCTTTCTTTGCTCAAGTCCTGCGAGGCACTATCTCTGATGTCCCATGCGCGTGCTCTCCAGCCCCGCCGCTGCAGCGAAGCCGCGAGCCCTCCCTTTCCTGAAAAAAAGCTCCAAAACTAGCGGCCTGGCCTGTGCACTAGGCTGAGACGAAGTCACACGAGGCTCACGTCTTGGAGCAGCCGCGCGAAGCCGTTGGCGCGCCCGTCGCTCAGGGCGCCCTCGAGCAGCTGGTCGGCCTCGACCAGCAGCAATTGTCGGCCGCGGTGGAGCGAGGCCCGGCGGCGCGCCAACTCCCAGCTCTTGAGACCGAAGAGCGCGGCTGCTACGTTGAACATGGCATTGAAGTCCGCGCCCGACCATGGAGAGAGGAGATCCACCGGCTGCGACTGGGAAACGATCTGCTCCAGCCGGGGCCCGACAAAAGATTTTGCGGGGCTGTTGAGCAGGATCGAGTCGCTGAAGCCCTTGGTCGTGGCTGACTGCAGCTCCTTTTTGGGCCTCAGCTCCAGGGACGTGAAGCGGTAGTCGCCCCCAGCACGCGGCTGCGCCAGCGCCCTGTGGTCCGCCCGGAGGGTCAGCAGCTCCCTCGGGCGCAGGTGGGCGTCCGCCGCGAGCATCACGCCGAGGGCCGCTCGCCGTTGGCCGAGGTCGATCAGGGCCACCGCGAGGGCCGCTAGCGCCGCCCAAGGCGCCGGCGCCCACGCCAGCGGCCGCACCAGCCCCCGCCAGCCCTGCAGCGCCCTCGCCATGCGGGGCAGCTTCAGCTGCCTGCCCGCATGGTGCAGCCCTGGGCCGCGATGCCTTATCGCGGCCAGCAGCTTGGCCCCGCTGCTCGACGGCTCTCCCTGGTTGAAAGGCAGCTCCATGTACTCCCCCACGGCCTTCTTCAACTCGACGTCGCTCGCCGTGGTGAGCCCGTGGGTCCTGCAGAAGACGTCGAACCGATCCAGCCTTCTCTCGTAGTCCTGCCTCGTCGCTTGGGGGATGCCCTCCTGCTCCAGCGTCGTGGGCCCACCAGCCCCGACCGCATGCACCCTCGCCGCCGCGATCGCTCGCGCGAACGCCGGTGGGGGAGGGCGGTCGCGGCGGGGCGCACGGGATCGGCGAGACCTCGTCGATGAAGGCAGCCGCCGCTCGGTCGAGGATGCCGGGCCCGCTGCCGCTCTGACCACAGGGGCTGGGGCAGGCAGACGGCGGAGCGGGAGCCCGTGGCTCTCTGGCAAGGCGCCGCTCCTCCGCAGCACCCTCTTGCGCAGGGGGCTGCCAGGCCCGCGCGCACCATCCCTCTCGGGAAGCGCTCGAGCAGGCCTCGGCTGCCTCTCCAGCGGGCCGCCGTCGCCGGGCATCCAGCGCCGCCGCAGCCGCCTTCTCAGCTGGCGAGTCGAACCATCGGCTAGGCTCATCAGCTGGGTTGAGCTCGCTGGCCACCCAGCGCACGCTGGCACGAGAGAAGGAGGCCAGTGACAAAGCGGCCCACTTTCTGAGTTGAAACAGCACCGGAGGTGACACCGCTCGGCCCTTCTCGAGGCTCAGGACCATACCCATGTTGTCGCACAGAAACAAATGGCGATGACGATGGTATCTAGCTTGACGACACTTACGCCTCCACCCGAACAGTACGGCCCTGAGCTCCTTAAGATGGATGGCCTCTCTCCTATGATATCTCCTTGCCTGGATGGTCCTCCACGAGCCCTCGCTGATGAACCCCTTGGGGATCTCTGGGAACTCCTGATTGATGCTGATGCCCACGTCCCCGTCAATGAGGTCCCCTAAGAAACCCGCAGGATAACCTGACTCCTCGCCCCGGCAGCCCTCCGCAGCGGCCCCAGCGGCCCCAAGAGCACCAGCCAGAGGTAGATCCCGAAGCGCTTGACGACGAGGGGCTCCACTAAGGCCTTCAAGAACCCGTAGAGGCATGGCTGGGTGTACATGATGTAAACCTCGGGGGCCCATGGGGTCGGCACTCGGGAGCCCCGGCGGAGGAGGAGGTAGAGGTCGCCCGTGCTGACTCTCACCCTCGCGCTCGAGCAGCGCTACCTCGCGCGGGCGCAAGGTCGACTGGATGCGAAAGCGCCAGCGCTCACTCCAGCGTCCGACCTCCCGCACGGCCGACGGTTCCATGTCAGCCTCCTGCACCGCGTAGCCGCGCAGCGTGGCATCGGAGCAGGTGACGCGCCCGGACCACGGCAGATCGAACTGGGCGGCCAGCAACGGCATGAGGTGCAGCGCGTTAGCAAGTTCCTGCCGCACCGACGGCCAGAGCGGCACAGGCGCCCTGTAGTGCTTCCGGGCAAAGTCGTAGGCCGAGCGGAAGACGCACAACGCGGGGCGATTCAGCAGCATGGCATGCGTGAAATGGCCGATCATCTGCTCGACCTCCCTGCCCGCCACGCGCCGGCGCCGCAGGAGGGCCTTGGTGCCCAGGCCGAGCCTCCAGCGCTTGGCCCGCGCAAGCCGGGCCCGCAGCTTGATGCCGTCCAGCTCCAGGCCCAGCGCCTCCACGACCGTCTTGCTCTCCTCGACCTCGTGCAGCGGCAGCCCAGCCTCGGCCATCACCTTGGCCGCCTGCCTTCTCGCACCCCGGGTGGCACCCGGTCGCGACGAGACGAAGATCTCGTTGTCCACGTAGACGACCCTCGGCACCTGAGGCGAGTCCACGCTTGGAGCGATCTGCCTGTCCACCAGCTCGCTCTCGATGCCACCGAGGCCCCCTCGCCGCAGCAGCTCGCGGTGCGCCTGCTGCGTCCAGCGCATGGCCCACGCGAAGCCCATGGGCAGCACCCGCAGGCATGGGTAGACCCACGCCCCCTCTGAGACCGCGAGGCCGTCGACCACCTTCACGCCCAGCTGCCTTGCCCTAAGAGGGCGCATGCCAAACCATGGCACCATGTAGTCCGGCACGCGAAACTGGTAGAAGCAGTCTGCGATGTCCTGGATCGAGAACTCCAGCTGGGCGCCGCCCTCGACCTCCATGTTCACCAGCGCCGCGGTGGACGCCATGTGGATCGTCGGCGGCCGCTTCAGCGCCTGGTTGACAGCTCGAGCGTCCACTATGAGCCTCAGGCGGCCCGACTTCTTCCTCACGAAAAACACTCCCACTTCAAATTCGCGACGAGTCCGCAGCTCCACCATGCCGCGGTCCAGCAGGTCCTGCACGAACCGCATGTACTCGTCTGCGTTGGATTGCAAGGTCTTATCCCAGTACACCTTGGTGGCGCCTGGGCGAACCTCTTCAGCGCGAAGCATCATCGAATTCTTACCGTCGATCACCTCCTGGCGGTCTGGCTCCGGCAGCACCTCCAGCAAGCTGACACAGCCCGCCGACTCAGGCCACGAAACCAGGCCGTGATCATACGGCGCAACCACAGTGGGGCCGTCAGAGCCGTAGCCCAGACTACCCGTGCCGAGCAACTCCACGAGGGCCGCCTCGGGGCTGGGGGCGTTGTCCGGCGGCTTGTCGTCCGACACAGCCTGCCAGAGCATGTCCACAGCAGAAAATTGTGCCTCCGAAGGACGGGCCTTCGAGCAAAAGTCGCCCTCCCCGTGCAGATTGTTCAGGGCGGCGATGCAGTCGTTCACGCGGCGGCCCACAGCAGACCTGCGGCCGATCCTCTGGGCGGCGCGGCGCGGCAGCGACCGCGCGCCCCGAGCCGGCGGCGCGGGCACCGAGGGCAAGGGCAACAAATCCCTCGGCACCATGCGCTCCAGCGGCCTGTTGGCACTGGCTGTGTTCGGCCAACTCCCAACCTCGAAGCCCATCATGACTTCTTCGGAGGAGCGCGCGCCAACGCACGCTCCTCCGCAGCCTTGCGCTCCTCCTTCAGATTGGCCGAATCCCGGGCCGCGGACTCCGCGACCCACTTCAGCAGCTCCAGACCGATGATGGCCCCCCTCGTCCTCCTGGCGCGGCCCAAGCAGTAGTCCTGACCATCGAACTCCTTGATCGTCTCCTTCTTCTTCTTGGTCTTGTGCCCCAAGACCTGCAAATGCCTCGCGAGCTCCTCCCAGCTCGCCAGGTTGGTAGCGTCGACCTGGCCGTACGTGCAAGCCAGCTCCAAACTCTCTGACAGCATCTCGTGGGCCACCACGCCCTGCTCATCATCGTCGAGCTTGTTCTCGTGCTTCCAAGCAGCGTGGCGAGGGACCGGGCCCCCGCTCTGCTTGGCAATCTCCTTCTCCACGTACAAAGTGGTCCGGGGCCCAGACAGCACCCAGTCCTCGAACTCGCACAGCCCCGATGAGTCCACCACACTCTTCAGGTCCCCGAAGCAGCGGCAGGCCGCGCCCCGCTTGATCTCGAGCGTGCGGGCGTCCTCCGCGGGCGGCGGCGTCGGCGTCCCCCCGACAGCATCCAGCGCCGCGGTCGCCACGAAGGCCCGCACGGCCTCGTCCGCGGTCTTGCCCGGCGCCAGCCTGACCATGATCCACGGCTGCAGCGCCGCGCCGCGCGGCCGCTCCTTGAAGCGGTAGTCCGGCTGGCCCTTCGCTGCCCTAAGGCCGGTCGGCAGGCCGCCCCGCGTGCCCGCCTGTCCGAAGTCCACCACGCTGCGCATGTCGATCTCTTCCTCACTCATGCCCTCGTTGGGGGACAGCACCAGATACTTCACCCCGCCCAGGGAGGCGAGGATCAGCCTCTCAGGCCACGTTTCCTCTGCCCCCCCGCTTGTCTCACGAGCAGATCCGCACCGACACCAAGCACGCGCAGTCGAACGCCCGCACCAGCAGCACCGCGAGGTCGCCGAGCAGGATGCCCAGGCCCCCGGCGACGACCGCCACGCGCAGCGGCACCGGCGCCCCCAGCAGCCAGACTCGGAGAGGCCGGCGCTGGCGCAGGTCGACAGCGCCAGGGCACAAGGAGGGACCTGCAATCCACTGCTGGTGGCCTCGAGTGTGGAGGCTTTGGAGAAGGTGGCCAGGCCGAAATCTCCCACACGCCGCCTCGAGAAAAACCGCTTGAGCCGAAGTGCGGCCAGGCGGAAAATATTAGCATTGCACGCTCTGTTACACTCCACGGGCTCTGTTTCACAACGCTGCTACAGGGGGAAGGACGAAGGAAGAGGGAAGATACCACGTTGTGAAGGCGTCCTTGGCGCGTGCGTGGTTCCTGAGCGCCGAAACGCAATTCCAGAATAATTTGTGAGGACGTCGCACGCGAGAGCGCAGTCCTGAGTACATTGTGAGGAAATCTCAGGCGGAAGCGGGGGCCCTGACTAAGTTGCGAGGAAGTCTCAAGCGGGAGCGCCGTTCCTGAGCAAATTGCACGGAAGTCTCAGGCGGGAGCGGGGGTCCTCACTAAATTGCGAGGAAGTCTCAGGCGGGAGCGCCGTTCCTGAGTCAATTGCGCGGAAATGTCAAGCAGGAGCGGGGGTCCTGAGTAAAATTCGAAGAAGTCTCAGGCGGGAGCGCCGTTCCCACGTAAATTGCACGGAAGTCTCAGGCGGGAGCGGGGGTCTTGATTACATTGCGAGGAAGTCTCAGACGGGAGCGCCTTTCCTGAGTAAATTGCGCGGAAGTCTCAGGCGGGAGCGGGGGTCCTGAGTAAAAATCGAGGAAGTCTCAGGCGGGAGCCGTTGTTGTTGTAGCCCGGGGGGCAGGGGCACAGTTTGAGCAGGAAGACTTTCTTTGAGAAAAAACAAGGTGCGAGCCCGGGGGGTGGCACTTCAATCGAAAAAAAAACAATGTGCACCGGTGGGGGGGATCAACAATAATTATTCTTCAAGAATGAAGTTCAACAACAACAACAACAACAACAACAACAATTACAACAACAACAACAGCAGCATCATCAACAACACTGGCATCACCACCATAATGCGACCAGCTGATTCATCATGGATGCCAGCCGAATCATCATCATCATCATCATCATCATCATCATCATCATCATCATCATCATCATCATCATCAGCAGCAGCAGCAGCAGCAGCAGCATCAGCACCATTATCAGCAGCATCAGCAGCAGCAGCCTCAGTATAATCATCATCATCATCATCATCAGCATCATCATCATCATCATCATCATCATCATCATCATCATCATCATCATCATCATCATCATCATCATCATCATCATCAATCATCTCAATCATCATCATCATCATCATCATCATCATCATCATCATCATCATCATCATCATCATCATCATCATCATCATCATCATCATCATCATCATCACCATCATGGTGGTCGCCCGTCGTCGTCAGCATCATCATCAGCAGCATATGTTCATCTTCATCAGCACACTCACCATGACCATCGCCATCATTATTAGAGAGAGCGTGATCCACCGCCGCTTTACTGTGGAAAATTGCCAACCTTTCCCTCTCGAACCCGGGGGTCTCCCCCCCCCCCTCCGAAAAATCCCCCCCCCCCTGCCGGAACCCCTCCCCCCCCCCCACCCTCTCTCCCGCAAAACCCCCCCCCCCTCCCCTAAACCCCCTCCCCCCCAGGCCCCCCCCTCCCCTCGAAAACCGGGGGGGGTCACTACCGTTTCGAAACCCCTCCCCCTCCCCCCCCCCCTCTCCGGAAAACCGGGGGGGGTCACTACCGGTTGAACCCCCCCCCCCCCCCCCTCGAAAACCGGAGGGGGGTCACTACCGGTTCGAATCCCTCCCCACGCACCGCCAGCAAACGACTCCCAGTCCCTACCACCGCTCGCATCACATCCCCCACTGTTGTTCCCAGCACCACTGTCCTCACCACCACTGTCCCCACTGGTTCCACCACCGTCCCTATTGTCCCCACCAATGCCCCCACCACTGTCGCACTGTCCCCACTGTTCCCACAACTGTTCCCACCACGGTTCCACTCTCCCCACTGTCTCCACGGACCCAACCACTGCCTATCCCCATTGTCCCCACTGTCCCACTGACTCCTCCGCTGTCCCACTGAGCTGTCCCACTGTTTCCACCACTGTCCCCACTGTCCCCACCACTGTCCCCACTGTACCTCTGTCCCATTGTCCCACCGCCGTCCTCGCCACCGCCTTTACCAGTGTCTCCACCACCATTGTACCCTCCACTGTCCCAGTGTTTCCACCTCATTCCCACTGTCCCCACACCACTGTCCCCACCACCACCGTTCCCACCACTGTCCACTGTCCCCCCTGTTCCCACCATTGTCCCCACCACTGTCCCCACCACTACCGCCCCCACCACTGTCCCACTGTCCCCCCACTGTCCCCACCACTGTCCCGCTGTCCCCTCACCACTGTCCCCACCAACACCGTCCCCACCACTGTCCGCACCCCCACTCGGTTTTCGAGGGGGGGGGGGTTCGAACCGGTAGTGACCCCCCCCCTTTTCATGATGAGCTGGGGGGGGGGGGGGAGGGGTTCGAACCGGTAATGACCCCCCCCGGTTTTCCGGAGGGGGGGGGGGGGGGGGGGTTCGAAAACAGTATTGACCCCCCCCGTTTTTTCCGCCAGCAGCGGTAGAACACGCTCTTTCCATTATCACCATACATCATTAACCATCAGTACCACCATCATCGTCGCCATCATCCCCATCTCATCATCATCATCATCATCATCGTCATCACATCATCATCATCGCATCATCATCTCATCATCATCATCATCATCATCAATCATCATCATCATCATCCTCATCATCATCATCATCATCATCATCATCATCATCATCATCATCATCATCATCATCATCATCATCATCATCATCATCATCATCATCATCATCATCATCATCATCATCATTATCATCATCATCATCATCATCATCATCATCATCTTCATCATCCTCATTATCATCATCGTCGTCGTCATAGTCGTCCTCGTCATCCTCGTCATCGTCTGCCTCGTCGTCGTCGTTGTCGTCGCCATCCATCCCTGTTTGTCCGGCATAAGGTGAGGCCAGCAAAGAATATTGAAAGGACGAGGCCAGAGAAATTCTCCTCCTCCTCCTCATCGTCCTCCTCTTCATCATCATTAGACAGCTTATCATCACCATGATCACATATTATCCTTATCATCATCAGCATCATCATCACCATGATCATAATCGTCCAATTCCTCCTTCTCCCCCTCCTCCTCCACCACGTCTAAAAAACGTCCTGAATGTCATCCAGCGCTATCATCCTCCTTGTCTTTCTCCTCCTTTCCTCCTCCTCCTCCTCCTCCTCCTCCTCCTCCTCCTCCTCCTCCTCCTCCTCCTCCTATTTGACGTTAGATAATCTTCGAGAACTGAGTTTGCAGCGATCTGCAGCGTCGAACAAACATCAGGGCGAGCGATCCGATCGAAAGAACAAGGCCAGAGAGATCTTCCCCATCCTCCTCATCCGATTCCTCCTCCCTCTCCTCCTCCTCCTCCTCTTCCTCCTCCTCCTGCTCCCTCCGATTCCTCCTCCAATTCCTCCTCCGATGATTCCTCCCCCTCCTCCTCCTCCGCCAAGCCCAAACACGTCCAAAACGTCATCCAGCGCATTCGGTCCTCGTCAGGGGTCGACCCAAACTTTGTTTTGGCGATTTCGTGGTCCGTTTCCGTTTCGATTTCGCTTCGCAGAAGCGCATTGAAGACAAAACGAAGGGAGACGAAAACAAAAACATTGCTTGGGTCGATTCCTGGTCCTCGTCCTTACACTCCTCGCCATCGCCCAGGGGGGGTCGGTGCACAGGCGCGCAGCCCCGGGGGGATATGCGGAGAAGAGCGCGGGCAGCAGCGAGGAGCAGCTGGTGCGGACAGCAGCGAGGGTGCCCAGCCAGCGCGCCGACGCCAAGGCTGGGGCGCGCGCGGATCCTCCTTCCTCCTCCTCCTCCTCCTCCTGCATTTTCTCCATCCTCATTCTCCTCCTCCTCCTGTTCCTGCTCCTCCTCCTCCTTCCTCCTTCCTCCTTCCGCCTTCCTCCTTTCTCCTTCCTTCACCATCCACCCTCCACCCTCCCTCCTCCTTCCTCCTTCCTCCTTCCTCCTCCTCCTCCTCCTCCTCGTTCCTTTTCCGTCCTCCTTTTTCCTTCCTCCTTTCTCCTTCCTCTTTCCTCCTTTCCCCTTCCTCCACCCTCCATCCTCCTTCCTCCTTCCTCCTTCCTCCTTCCTCTTCCCTCCTTCCTCATTCCTCCTTCCTCCTCCTCCTCCACCTCCTCTTCCTTCCTCCTCCTCCTCCTCCTCCTCCTCCTCCTCCTTCCTCCTGCCTCCTTCCTCCTTCCTCCTTCCTCTTTCCTATTTCCTCCTTCCTCATTTCATATTCCGCCTTTTCCTCATTACTCCTAGCTCCCTCCTTGCTCCTTCCTCCTTTTCCTTCCTCCGTCCTCTTTTCTCCTTCCTCCTTGCTCCCTTTTCCTCCTCCTTTTCCTCTTCCTCCTCCTCCTCCTGCTTCTCGTCCTCCTCGTCATTTTTGTCCTCCTCCTCCTCCTCCACCTCCTCCACTTTTTCCTCCTCCACCTCGTCATCGTCCTCGTCCTCCTCCTCTTCCTCCTCCTCTTAGAACGGGCCTTGGACGAGGATGAAACCGCTCCAAAGCGTTCCAGGTTGTTTTCAGTGCGTTCCGGAACGCTCTGACAAGGCCGCAGCGCCCGAAACGTCCTCCAGAACCTTCGGATTTTAGATATTCCCAATGTATCATCATCCGATATTATCCTCGTCCTGGTTTCGTCACACCTTCTCTTCCTCGTCCTCCCCCATCACCTTGTCATCCTCCATCCTCTTCTCTTCATAACAGGTTCTTCCGTGTCACACCCCCAGACGTGTCAGTAAGGCGGGCCGGGCGTTTCTCTTTTGACGTCCTCACCATTTATGACCCCGAAACCTTGAAAGTGCAGCAGTTTCACAAATGGTGGGCGGGTGGTTTCCAAAATGCGGCTCTCGCCTTAGCGCCGCACGTCGCCGTGTTAAACGTTTGCAACAGCTCCGCGGATGGAGGGCGGGTCGTATTCACAATATAGTTATCGCCTGAGCACCAAACGCCTTCGTCTTAAAGTGTATAGAACTCCAAAGATAGATGGCGGTTAAGATCAATAGTGAGATCGATAGTGAGATCGACAGGTGTCCCGTGGTGTCCCGTGGTGTCCCGTTGAGTGAAATCGATAGTGAGATCGATAATGAGACCGATAGTGAGATCGACAAGTGTCCAGCGGTGTCTCGTGGTGTCCCGTGGTGGCCCGTGGTGTCCCGTGGCGTCCCGTTGAGTGAGATCGATAGTGAGATCGATACTGAGATCGACAAGTGTCTCGTGGTTTCCCATGGTGTCCCGTGGTGTCCCGTTGAGTGAAATCGATGGTGAGATCGATTGACTCAGATGTTGCCCCCCCCTTTCCCCCCCCCAACCTCCTTATCACCCGAAGGGTGGTCGCACAGGTACGCAAACATATAGCACCAATGATGCAAGATGGGCTGGCGGAGTGAGCGAAGCGATTACATAAGTAAGCGTCCTTCAGCATGCCGTGAGGATACTTCATGTCACGCAGTGAGAGACATTCCCACTCCACAATAATGATAAATCGGTATGCGCAAAAACACAAAACGTGATAGCAGGCAACAGGCAGCGACGCCATGCCATACCACATAAAGATCAATTCAACAGGCCGACCAGAGAATTGCATTGAACTATAGCTGCGCCACCACATAACTGCATCAATCCACATAAACCGGAAAAGGAGGCAAGGGAGGAGGAGGAGGAGGAGGAGGAGGAGACCCGAGCAAAACAACACGCACCACGACCACGACGACACCGACGATGACGACGGGACTGCGGGCGCGTTTCGGCACTGCTACTGCCGACGCCAGCGCCAGCCTGGGGAGGAGCTGCGGGCGGGCCTTGCGAAAGGGTCAGCGCGCGCTCCTGAACCCGCGCCCCTGGGTCGTAGTCCAGGGCGCGTTGCGCACCGCGACCGCGGCCGTCGAGGGCCCCGATCGCGGTCCGCGCGCGAATTCAAACCCTCCACAAAAACGGCTCATATTGACACCCTCCGCAGACGGATTCCATGCGACACCCTCCACAGAAGGATTCCTATCGCAATCTACCACAAAGGATTTGCCCCATTGGCAGTGCATTGGCATTGGGTTGGGATCGCTTTGGCATTGGTGTGGCAGTGCGTTGGCACTGCGTTGGCATTGCGCTGGCATTGCGCTGGCGAGTTCCAGCACCTCCCTTCGCATAATGATTCCTGTTGACCCCCCCCCCACGAGAAGGATTCCATTTGAAGCATTCCACAAGACGGGTTCGCATTCAGCTCCCTCATGGAAGGATTCCATTCGAAGCCTTCCATAGAAGGATGCTCCTTGAACCCGACCACAAACGATTTCCCCCACTGGCATTGCATCGGCATTGAATTGGGATCGCTTGGGCATTGGTTTGGCATTGCGTTGGCATTGCGTTGGCATTGCGCTGGCGAGTTCTAATGGCTCCCCCCACAGAAGGATTCCTATGAAAACCTTGCACAAGAAGGGATCCTTTTGAAAGCCCCCACATGAAGGATTCGAAGTGAAACCCCCAACAGACAGATTCCAATCGAAACCCTTCACGGGAGGGGTTCCTATCGAAATCATCCGAAGAAGGATTCGCAATCAAATCATCCACATGAGGATTCCTAGTGGAATCCGTTGAAGGCAGGAATCCCGCCATCGGCATTGCATTGGCATTGGTTTGGCAACGGTTTGGCATCGCATTGGCGTTGCGTTGGCTTTGCGATGGCAGTGCGTTAGCAGTGCGTTGACATTGCGTTGACATTGCGCTGGCGAGTCCTGCCCAAACACTTCACACAAGGATTCCTATCGAACACCCCCACAACAAGGATGCCCATTCAATCCCCCCACAAGAAGGATTCAAATTGAAATCCTCAACAGAAGGGTTCCATGCGAAGCCCTCCATGTAAGGCTTCCGATTGAAATCCCCCGAAGAAGGGTTCTTAGAAGGATTGTTATTGAAATCGCATTGCAACGCAATGCGATTGCAACGCAATCAGACCGCAATGCAATTCCAATGCGAATGTACTTCAACGCAATGCGAACGCAATGTACATGCAATGCAAACGCAATGCGGCGCAATGCGCATACAATGCAAAGCATCCGACACCAAATCATCATCGTGTCCTTTCTCTCGTCCTTCTTCTCCCCCTCCTGGAGCTCGCTGGAGATACCTTGGCAAATGGATCCCGATGCATCCCACTGGTCTTCACGCTCACGCCATCCGAGCGTGATTTACTATTTCCCGCAACGTCCTGGCCAGACTGCTCCTCCCTCCTCATCATCCTCCTCATGCTTCTCCTCATGACAGTTCCCGCCAGCTTCTGCAAGCAAAGCGATAATGTATGCCCTCGCAGCCAAGAAAGGGAAATAGACCGAAACCAAATCTGTTGCCCTATGGGTCTCGATGCGAAACAATAGGACATGGCGCTACCGCACCGTCCTGCAACTACTTCCCTCTTCCTCCTCCTCCTTCCCCCGTCCTCATCCAAAAAATGCTTCCTCCTCTATGCTCCTCCTCACACTAATCCTCCTCACAAGTAAGATAGAGAGGGAGAGA
Organism: Prorocentrum cordatum; assembly: GCA_963575745.1. Classification (NCBI taxonomy): domain Eukaryota; class Dinophyceae; order Prorocentrales; family Prorocentraceae; genus Prorocentrum; species Prorocentrum cordatum. Next base: position 159,342 of record CAUYUJ010020267.1, read on the forward strand.
GACAGATAGAGAGAGAGAGAGATGAAGAGAGATTGCAAAAAGAGAGGACAACTAACAGCAACGAAAGAGAACATACAAAGAGGGAGACACACACGAGCAGAAAGGGATAGTTTAGAAGAGAAGGGCTGAAAGAGAAGAGAAACATAAGAGAAAGCTGACAAAGGGAAACAACTTCAGAAAATCGGAGGAATCCCCAAAAAAATGCCCCCCCAAGCATGGTCCTCGAACTTCCAGCCCCATGCCGTTTGGCACAGCGCTAGAGTTTCGAGAACCATGCTCGGGGGGGGTGCATTGTTTGTGAAGATGTTGGCATAACAGTGTTGTACAGGTGCGAAGATACCTTCAGAAAATCGGAAGGTCCCCAAAAGATACCCCCCGAGCATGGTCCTCGAAATTCCAGCCCCATGCCGTTTGGCACAGGGCTAAAGTTTCGAGAACCATGCTCGGGGGGGCATTGTTTGTGAAGATGCTGGCATAACAGTAGTATGTAAAGGGGTGCATACATTACAGGTGTGTGGAAGAAAGAAAGAAACAGGGGGAGAGTGAGACAGAGAGAGAGAGAGAAAGCGAGAAAGGAAATATAAGGGTAATGATGAGGAGCAACGTGAAAGATCGTAAAAACAAGTCTGGAACCCACAGCGACTCCACAATCCCCCGGCCTCGAGGAGGAGGAGGAGGAGGAGAAAGAAGGGATGAGGAGGAGGAGGCGGCGGCGGAGGAGGAGGAGAAGCGAGGAGGGAGAAGCGAGGAGCGAGAAGGACGGAGGAGAAGCGAGGGGAGGGGCGCTGCGCCTGCGGCCCCGCAGGCATGGGAGGCGACCACGATGGCGGCGGCCCGCGCGGCGTCGCCCAGCGCGCCGTCGGCGGCGGGCCTGGCCCAGAGCACCTCTGGGCGGGGAAGGCCCTCGCTCCTACCCCTACTCCTGCTCCTGCCTCTGCCCCTGCTCCTGCTGATGCTCCTACTGATGATCCCCCTCCTCCTCCTCTTCCTCCTCCTCCTCCTTCTCCTCCTTCTTCTCCTCTTCCTCCCCCTCCCCTTATGGGGGCCAGCCCGCCCTCCATTCCAACCAATCCGCCCTCTTCTCCTCCTCGTCGCTCAAGCTGGTCCCCCGCCTCCTCCCGAGATCAATCTTGACTGTTCTGTCAAGCTGCATGCAGCCGTGGCGACGACGACGACGACGACGACGAAGACGCCGACGACGCCAGCGACGGCGACGGCGACGGCGACGGCGACGGCGAC
>CAUYUJ010020268.1:0-37500 GCA_963575745.1 Prorocentrum cordatum
CGAAACCCGCGGGGTTGTCCCAACGGCTTGGTCTTGCGCGCCAACGGCTCGCGGGGTTGTCCCGACAGCCTGGCCCGCGGGGTTGTCCCAACGGCTGCGCGACGTGACCAGTAGAGAACGCGCCTGTGCTGGCCGTGGCGGCGACGGCGCCGAGGAACATCGACATGCGCGCTCATGCAACAGGAAGGGGAGGAGGTGGCGGGGCGCGGAACAAACAGGGGGGCGAGGATGGGGACGACGTAAGGAGTGGAAGGGGGGCCCGCGCCAAGGCGAGAGGAAATATACGCAGAAGAGACAGCCAGGACGCCTCGCCAACCACGAGGACGACGGTGATGGCTTTTTCCAGATTCGCCCAGAGGATTCTTATGTGGGGTTCTTCCGTCGGAGTAATTTTAGGATCGGCGCCTTGCTCCCGTCGTTCAGAATGGCGCTCTCGCGTCAGCGCGGGCCACTTGCCTAGATCCGAATGGCTCCCCGTCGTTGTAGCCCCCTCATTTTCCCCCCCCCGACTTCCCCTGATCCTCCTGCTCCCCCCGCTCCTCCTGCTCGTGCTGCCGCAGGGTCCCGGGTCCCGGGCCCCGGGCCCTGGGCGGGCCCCGCCGCGCGGGTCCCGGGTCCCGAGTTCCGCGCCGGTCCCGAGTCCCGAGTCCCGGATCCCGAGTTCCAGGTCCAGCGGCTGTCCCGGTTCCCCGGTTCCGCGATGGTCCAGGGGTCCCGTGCCGGTCCCGGGTCCCGAGTACCGTGCTCGTCCCGGGTACCGGGTTTCGCGCCGTTCCGGGTTCCGGGTCTCGCGCCGGTCCCGGGTCCCGCGGTCCCAGGTCCCGCGCCAGTCCTGGGTTCCGGGTGCCCGGTCCCGCGCCGGTCCCGGGTCCCGCGCTGGTCCTGGTTCCCGGGTCCCGGGTCCCGCGCCGGTCCCGAGTCCCGGGTCCCGCGCCGGTGCCGGGTCGCAGGTCCCGCGCCACTCCCGGGTCCCGGGTCTCGCGCCGCTCCCGGGTCCCTGGGCCCGCGCCGGTCCAGGGTCCCGGGTCCCGGGTCCCGCGCCGGTGCCAGGTCCCGGGTCCCGCGCCGGTCCCGGGTCGCGGGTTCCGGGTCCCGCGCCGGTCCCGGGTCCCGGGTCCCGCTCCGGTTCCAGGTCTCGGGTCCCGCGCCGGTCCCGGGTGGCGGGTCCTGCGCCGGTCCTGGCGTGCCAGTCCCGGGTCCCGCGCTGGCCCGGGGTCCCGAATCCCAGGTCCCGCGCCGGTCTGAGTCCCGGGTCCCGCGCCATTCCCGGGTCGGGGTCCCGGGTCCCGCGCTGGTCCTGGGTCTCGTGCCGGTCCCGGGTCCCGGGTACCACACTCGTGTCCCAGGCCCCAGGTCCTGCGCCGGTCCCGGGTCCCGGGTCCCACGGCGGTCTCGGCCAGGTCCCGGCTTCCGCTCCGGTCCCGGGTCGCGGGTCCCGGGTCTCGCGCCAGTCGGGTCCCGCGACGGTCCCGGGTCCCGGGTCCCGGGTCTCGCGCCGGTCCCGGGTCGCGGGTCCCGCGCCAGTCCCGGGTCGCGGGTCCCGGGTCCCGCGCTCGTCCTGGGTTCGGGGTTCGGGGTCCCGCGCCGGTCCCGGGTCCCGGGTCCGGGGTCCCGGGTCCCGGGTCCCGCGCCGGTCCCGGGTCCCGGGTCCCGCGCTGGTCCTGGCGTCCCGGTTCCGGGTCCCGCGCCGGTCCCAGGTCGCGGGTCCCGGGTCCCGCGCCGGTCCGGGGTCGCGGTTTCCGCGCCACCCCCGAGTCCGGGACCCGGGTCCCGCGCTGGTCCCGGGTCTCGTGCCTGTCCCGGGTCTCGGGTCCCGCGCTCGTCCCAGGTCCCGGGTCCCGCGCCGGTCCCGGGTCCCGGGTGTCGCGTCGCGCCGGTCCCGGGTCCCGGGTCCCGCGCCGGGGTTCCGCGCCGGTCCCGGGTCCCGGGTCCCGCGCCGGTCCCGGGGTCCCGGGTCCAGGGACGGAAAGGCGTCAGCCCGCCTCAGCCCGCGTCAGCTCGCGTCAGCTCGCGTCAGCCCCCCCTCCCTTCTCCTGCAGGAGCGCGCCCGGGTCCCGGGTCCTGGGGCCAGAAAGACGTCAGCCCGCGTCAGCTCGCGTCAGCCCCCGCCCCCCTCCCAGGAGCGCGCCCGGGTCCCGGGTCCCGCGTCCCGGGGCCGGAAAGGCGTCAGCCTGCGTCAGCTCGCGTCAGCCCCCCCCCCTCCCTCCCAGGAGCGCGCCCGGTCCCGGGTCCCTGCCGTAAAAACGTCAGCCCGCCAGCTCGCGTCAGCCCCCCCCCCCCCTCGCCAGAGCGAAGCTTGAGCGAGCTCAATCCCACGCTCTCAGGAACTCACACGCCGGATCGGCGGATTTATCCAAAATCTATCTCAAATCTATCAAACATTTATCCAAAATCTATCCTGCGCAAAGTCTACCCAGAAAAAAACTGGGAAGACATGTTGTTACAGTGCTTGCTGGCCCGCTGACCCGAACAACCTGTCTGTTGTAGTGTTTGATGGTCCTCTGGCTTGACGCAAGGCGTCACGAGCAAGAGAGGGAGGGAGATGAGGAGGGAGAGGATGAGGAGGAGGCGGAGGAGGAAAGGGAGGAGCAAGGAGGAGGGAGCAGAAAAGCAGTGAAAGGAAGATGAGGGGGGAGGATTGTCTAGTCCTCCAACGGTCTCCGACACCCAGCTAGAAAAGGATCTTAATCGCCCAGGCCTGCATCGGGTCTGCTTGAAGAGGAGGCGGAGGATAATGAGAGTGAGGACCTGGAAGAAGTGGCAGAGCTGAAGGAGGCGATAAGACGAGTGCAGATGGACCAGTGCGGTCCTCGCATGTTGCATGGCCCGCCTCCCAGCCGCAGGTCCATCGAGGCTTGGACACAACGACCAAAAAGCAGGCGTCCCGGGCGGCCTCTCCTCCTCTTCCTCCTTTCTCCTGCTGGCTGGGTGGGGCCTCTCCTCCTCTCCCTCCTTCCTCCTCCCCCGGAAGGGGCCGAGACGATGCGGGTGCAAATCCGAACTGGGGGCAACGGCGAAACTATCAAGCACAATGACGGAGGCAGCACGGGGGCAGTGGGTCAAGAAGCGGCCAGACCGGCACAGGGAAGAGATGGCAGCGCAGGGCAGCAGCAGCGGGCGCCAGAGCAGAGAAGACGCGGGCCATTCTCCCTCCTGCTCCTCCTCCTCCTCCTCCTCCTCCTCCTCCTTCTCTTCCTCCTCCTCCTCCTCCTCCTCCTCCTCCGCCCCGCCGCTCCGAAATTCGGCTCTGGCCGCGGCGCCTGTGAGACTGCGCAGCCCCTCGGAGCCAGCTTCCCCGAACGTCCACCCCTCGGGCGGCAGTGCAGGGCAGGTGCAGAGCTGGGCCAGGGGTCGACTTGGAATAGGGGGAAGGCGCGCCGGACAAGCGCCGGCGAGGGGCCGTCGCCGGGCGTGTGGGTCAAAGGCCCAGGGCTCGGACGTGGCAGTGCGGACGACGATTCCAGTCGTGAGCGGGCCAGAGGTAACTATATGGTGGGCGTGATCGGCAACAGCACCGTCGGCACGGGGGAGTTGGGGGTGCGAGGACGTGGGGGCAGCGTGAAGTCGCGGCGGTGTGTGTCAGGCAAGCCCTTGCGTGTGCAGGTCGGGATTCCAGTGGCCGCCAATTCGCACCAGGCTGCTCGCGCTCAGTTTTCTTCGAGTTGAGTCGCTTCCTCGGTTTTCTGGTCGCTGCACGTTTCGCTTGGATTTGCAGTTCCTCCTTCCCACCACCCATCGCTGCATTGACAGTGTGCACGTTTTGTATTCTGCTTTCGACAATGCTCGATCGCAGTTGGCACTTCCATCTGCTGCTCGCGTCCGGGGATCCTCTGCGGCGCTGACTTAAGAAAAAGATGCTGAGATCGGCAAGCGCTTCGTCGAGGCAGCGGAGGTCGGCGGAGGAGATGCGAACGTCCTGGCAGCAGAAATTGGTAGCGTGGTATCAGCACGCACGCACACTTCTTTTTCGACCTCGCCGATGAGCTCCACTTGACGGTCAACAGTAGGCGGGAGGCGCGAAGGCTGAGTCAGTCCCCTGCTGCGGCAGCGCGGGCAGCAGGACGCAGACTGCGGAAGCTCCATGTCTGAGCATGGCGTGGAATCCTCCTTTGGGATTCGGATACCTCTTGAGCGCATGCTGGCAGTTCGGGGCATGGTCATCCACGATTCGCGACGAGGTGGCCGAGACGCGTGCGGAGGGGGAAGGCGAGGGGGGAGGGACGAGGGCCTGGGGAGCAGATGTGGAAAGGGGGTCTGCTAATGATGATGCGGATGCTGATGAGCGGCGTGGACGGAGGAGGAACAGGTGGAATATGGAGAGGAGATGGCGGTGGTGATGACGAGCTTGAATGTGGATGTGTCAATTTATTACGCCGTTTCTTCCCAGACATGATTACGCAGTTGCACAAACTCTGGTGCGATATTAGCCGTGCTTGTGTGGAATGCCAAAGCCTACTACCACAGGAGGCTCTGAACATGATCCCCCCAAACAAAGTTTATTTTCGTCCCATATCAGTTGGGTCTATTCTTGTTCGGATATGGCTCCCAGCGTTGTCTGCTGGGATGCCACAACCTCCAGATAATCAATACGCTGGCCCTGCTGCTACAAGCGTCGTGCACGCGATCAGTCGTTGGCTGTTGGACTGCGAGTCTGCAGAGGCAGGAGCCGAGGTGGACTTGAGCAGGGCCTACGGCTTTATTGATCATGCTGTGGGTGCACAATCCTGTATATGCTCGGGGGTGTGGTTGCTGTTGCTTTCACGGCTGTTGCGGCCTGGAGAGCCCCCCGGTACTGTTGTGTCAATTCGGCCCTGGCGGAACCGATCTGGCCGACGCGCGGTCTTCCACGAAGAGATTCGGTGGCGCCTGCCACCATGAAAGCCACGTTGGTACCGTGGCAGCCCACACAGGGCAAGGCTTTTATGGACGACGGGTCCCTCACATGCCCCTCTGTGCAAGCGCTGGAGAAGGATCTGGACTACACGCAAAGCTTTGACAATGATGTCGGTTTGAAAGAGAACGTCAAGAAGAGGCAGAGGTGGGCGAGAACAGAGTGCTGACGCCACATCCGCCGACCCAATTTGTTGTGGATGGGTGGACTTCGTAACGGCGGTACGCAGCTTTTTGCTGCATACCTCCGATTCGCAGGAACGCCAACCAGTCTTTTCCCGTTGTCGCTGAAGCAGGAAACGTTCAAGCTGTTGGGTGTTGGTTTCGCGCGGGCCGCTCGTGGGGGTTGACGACCACCATCGCCGACATCGAAAGCCCCCGCTTGTATTTTGAAGCGCGACACGCCCGCAATTTTGTCGAACATAGGGACACTGGGTGCGTTTTGAGGAGATTCGGTGGCCAAGACATCACGGGGGCGGAGGAGTGGCGGGGGGTAGCACTGCAACCGAATATGTTTCGCGTGTGTTTTGACGCAGGGAACGCTCGCATTTTTCAAAGATGTCTACGGGGCTTGGGGCGTTTGGCGGGGGGCTCCGGGCGCAAGGGATCAGAGCGAGGGGAGAGTGACGGAAGCCATCGCTCACACCCGAGATGTCCTTCGTGTTTTGAGGGCGGAAGCGGGCGCGTCTTGATTGCAAGAGGACGGCTGGGTGTGGGGGGGAGACAAAGGAGAGCTTGATCGGGGGTGGGGGCTCTGATGGGTGGGCGACTGTACATTTGGTAGGGGCGGGAAAACCATCTGGTAGGGGCGCGTGTTTCTTGAGTTCATGTTTGCAACATGGAGATGCTGCCAACAAGTACAGTGAACATGCTTTTGACGAATTCTGGATATGGACGCCAGGGATCTTTTGGCATGGCCTGAGTTTAGAGTTCTCAAGGGCGCCCTCGAGGGCGCGAAGTTATTCGCGCTTCGCGCTTCGCGGTTCGGCTCCGATTCCTCATCCTCCTCTTCTCCCCTGGGAGGCGGCGCGAGAGCGCGAAGTTATTCGCACTTCGCGCTTCGCGCAGCGCGAAGCGCGAAGCTGGGAGCCCTTGAGTTCTCCCGTCGCGTTGCCGAGCTATCGTCTGTGCAGGGGCGTGTTGCCGTTGGAAACGCAAGTTCGCGAGCACCGCGACGCAGGCGCACCGCGATGCCAACGCGCGCTGCTTTAACAAGGGCTCCCCCGAGGGCGCGAAGTTATTCGCGCTTCGCGCTTCGCGGTCCTCGTTCCTTCTCCTCCCCCTCCTCCTCGTCCTCCTATTCTCCCTTTGGGAGGGCGGCGCGAGAGCGCGAAGTTATTCGCGCTTCGCGCTTCGCGCAGCGCGAAGCGCGAAGTTGGGAGCCCTTGAATCCGGGTCGCATGCTGTGTATCGGGCCCATCCCGCCACCGTGCCTGGGTTGTCGGTCTGAGGCCTTTCGTATGTTGGTTGATGTCTACGATTCGTTATGGGTGGCTTTTGGGAGGCAGTGTGGAGGTCTCGTACATCTGCCGAAACGGGGGGAGGGAGGAGTAGTTGGAGGATGAGAACGAGGTGGAGGGCGGGGAGGAGGAGGAAAAGGTTGAGTAGGAGATGGGCGTGAGGACGGCGACGACGACGACGACGACGGTAGAGGGTTAGAGGATGTTGGTCGGGATCTCGTGGTTGGCCTCTTGGGGGCTTCCTACCGTTTCAGGAGCATCTGCCGATGCGGGGAGGGGGGGAGGGACAAGTTGGATGAGGATAAGGAGGGGAGGAGGAGGATGAGGAGGAAATGGGCGATGAGTAGGGTGCGGTGATGAAGAAGGCGACGATGGCGACGACGACAATAGAGGGTTCATGGATAGTAGTCGGGAGGACGTAGTCTGGAGGACGGAGAGGGGGAGGAAGAGTGCAGGTTGGAGGCCTCTTGGGCGCCGTTTTGGGGTCCCTTGGGGCCCCTTTTGGGCCTCATGGGTTCGTCTTGGGGGGTCTAGGGGGACCTCCTGGGAGCTCCTGAGGGCCTTTTGGTTGCCTTTTGGATCGTGGTCCCCCTCCCGGCCCTCTCGTGGGCTCGTTTCAGGCGGCCTTGGGCCGTGTCGGGTGCGTCTTGGGCCGTCTGGAGGCCCTCCGGGGCAATGTGGGGGCGCTCTTGGAGGCCTTTTGGGCCGTCCTGGGGCGACCTCGGGGGCGTCATAGGCCGTCTTGGAGCGTCGGACAGGCGGGAAAACGAGTTTGCTAAATATGTACGTTTTACAAAGGGAATGGGGCCATTTTTGCATCTGGGGGCCCTGTTGGGGCACATCTTCGGGGCACCTTGGGGTGTCGTGGACCGCGGAGAGCGTCTGGGGACCATCGCCGGCGTCTGGGGTCGATATTCCAACGATTCGCGGCCCTCCTGGACCGCGTGGGGGGGCGTCTTGGTGCCCTCGTGGAACATTTTGGGGCGTTCCCCCCCTTTTGGCGCGCATTGCGCGGAACCTGGCGCGGCCCGGGGGTGGGGGTCAAATTCGAGGTTTGGGGTCTCCAGAGGGGGGATTATGGGGGGGAACAAGCTCACACGCCTGAGGTCCCACAAGGGGTCGGCGGACTCCCCCCGACGGTGGTCGAGCACTTGGGGATCGTGACCACGCCTGCCGACTCTTCACACCCATCCTGCCGAGAGGGGACTGGGACAAAGTGCGTGCAGCGAATCGGGTCCTCGGCACGATCCCAAGTGGAACCGATGCCAAAACGCGTCTTGCAGTTTCTTACATTCGCCCATTTCGGCAGTGGGCATGTCCACTACTGGCGCCACCACCGACTACGACGTGCAGGGAATTGTTCAAGTCTGTGACGAGGAGCTCGTCAACGTGGTGGTGTTACGGCCGCTGGTGGGCGCTACGTGTTCATCTCCATCCTCGCCTGTCTGGTGCTCAGCAGGCGTTCAAAGTGATTGCGCAGGAGCGCCATGTCCGGTCGTCTTTCCTGGAGCACCCCATGTCTACGCATGCCCAGGTATTTGAGCTCACTTTTGTCTCTTATGCTGATCCACGCGGGTGCCGACTTGAAGCTAGTGCCGAAGATGATCACCGAGTGTGGAAGTTGCTGCAGCCTGTTGTGGACGCCCAACGGCGTTTTTGGACCACAGGCCTGGACACCCACGCCGCAAGAAGAAAATTGAACACCCTCCGCTGTGTGGCGCGGGCTCGGTGTTTGACTGAGGTCAATGACAAGCGGTTCGACGCGGAGGACATCCTGAACGCGGACGTGGATGCCGAGTCGAATCAGATCTACGCACGCTTTTTCAACATGCTCTCCGCCACCGAGAAGAAGCCCGTGTGCGTCTACCGCTCGGGCGCGGTGTCGTCGGAGACCCGACGATGTTCTTGGAAGGGCTGCTTGCGCCGTGGGCAGCCGACGCCCAGCTTTCGAAACTCTTGGGCCGTGTGCCTTCGCTACTTCTACGACCGTGTGGGCATCGCTCGCACCTATGGACTGGCATCGGATTGGTGGAATACCGCACCGCGGGTGTTGGCGAAGTCGGGTTGGGTCACTTTCAGCTGCTCGCCGATGCCATCGACGCGAGCCGAAATGCTGACTGCCGCTGTTGCGATGGCGCGGTTCATCTTGGGTCCGTGCCCCAGTGCATGGCTACATCCACTTGACCACGAACCTTCTGGTGAGGTTCGGGTTTCATGTGGCTAACTCTTTCTCATGGTGAGGTTACTCCAGAGTTCGGGTACTTCACTTTCACCATCTTCTTCTAAATGTGAATGTGACTAGGGCGATGGCGATGGAGATGCCGGAAATGCTGCTGCTGATGATGGTGGTGGCGGTGATGGTGATACCGGCGACCGTTATGATAATTATGAGGGTGATGCTGCTGAGGATGATGATGGCGATTGTGCTGATGCCGCTGCTGATGATGATGGTGATGATGATGATGGCGATGATGATGGTGATGATGATGATGATGATGATGATGATGATGCTGATCGTGATGATGATAATGGTGGTTGTGGTTATGATGCTGATGATGGAAATGTCGGGGCTGTGATGCTGAATCAAGAGGTGGTGGTGCTGCTGCTGATTATGATGCTGCTGCTGACAATGATGAGGATGATTTTGATGATTATGCTGCTGCTGCTGATGATGGTGATCGCGGTGATCATGGTGGTGGTGGTGGTGACGACAACTATAACGACTATGAGGATGCTCGTGCTGATGGTGATACTGGTGATGACGATGTTCATGATAATGCTAATGCTCATGGTAATGATGCGCACGAACATGATAATGACGATGCTGATGATGGTCATGCGGATAATCAGGAGGATTATGATGATGAGGCTGATGATGCTGGTGGTAGTCATTGTGACGTTGATGATGCCGAGGACGACGATGACGGCGACGACGATGAGGATGATGATGCTGATCGTGCTGATGCTGGTGATTTTCAGATTGCGAATGTTTACTATGATATCGATGTCGATGTCGATTGTGGCGATGATGATGCTGCCGATGATGAGGGTAATGATGATGATGGTGCTCATGACTATGACGACTATGCTGTTGTTGACGATGTTGACGAATAGTGGTGATGATGGTGCTGATGCTGCTGATGATAATGGCGCTGACGATCTGATGATGCTGCTGCTGATGCTCAAGATGATTATGATGCTGGTGATGATGGTGGTGAACCTAATGGACATGCTGCTTGTGTTGATCAGAATGATGATACTGATGATGGTGATGATGATGAAGATGCGAGTTATGCGAGTCGTATGACGATGAGGACGATTCGAAGCCGGATTCTGAGTACAACTGCTAATCATAGCACGATGACGTGCACGTGGCACGAATGGTCGGACAATTTATGTAATGTTGGAACTGCTGATGGGGTTCTGATGATGATGTTGATGATTGCAGTGGTGGTGATGATGCTGATGATTGAGATGATGTGGTTGTGATGCTGAATTGGGTTGGTGATGATGGTGATGATGCTGCATAGTGTGACGATGTTGATGATGTTGATGATGCTGATGATGCTGATGATGCTGCTGCTGAGGATGATGGTGCTGATGATGATGCTGCTGATGCTGGAACGGATGCTGATGATGCTGATGATGCTGATGATGCTGAGGATGAGGATGACGCTGATGATGCTGATGCTGATGCTGTCGCTGATGCTGGTGATGATGATGATGATGATGATGATGATGATGATGATGATGATGATGATGATGATGATGATGATGATGATGATGATGATGATGAGGGGGAGGAGGATGATGATGAGGTGGAGGAGGAGCAGGCGGATGAGGAGCAGGAGGAGGAGGAGGAGGAGGAGGAGGAGGAGGAGGAGGAGGAGGAGGAGGAGGAGGAGGAGGAGGAGGAGGAGAGGGAGGAGGGGGGGGTAGACAAGTGGCGGAGTACCAGGGAAACGTGGACGAAGGCGCGGGCGAGGGCCAATGGCGCGCGGACCGCGGGCGAGGTCGCTGTCAAGTTCGAGGACTTGCAGGGCCACGCGCTGCAGCTGGAGCATGAGGCTCGCGCGCCTCTCGCCAGAACTGGGGCAGCACGGGGCGTCCCCCCTCCTCTCGTCCGCAGGCGCGCGGCATCGCTCGGGCGTGCGCACTCTCTCCCCCGGCGAGGGCCGTCGGGGAGCATCCTGGACCATCGATCGGAGGGCACCAACTATACACCAACACCGATCCTGACCCAGGATCACCCTGGGCCCAGGATCGGTGTATATGCCTTCTTGCGCAAGGCAGGAGGGCGTATACACCGATCCTGGGCCCAGGGTGATCCTGGCCAGGATCGGTGTTGGTGTATAGTTGGCGCCTTCCTAATCGAGGGCCAACATCACGCAGAGCAGCCGAAGCATGCATGGGGGGAATGGGCGCCCGAGCGATGGCAACATTCGGCGCCTGTATATCACCTTGCCTGGTCGTGGCAGTCCTGGGCCCTGGGATGGTGCGGAGGTCCTCGTGGCCGTGGCCGGGAGGGCATATTCACTACGCCTGAGCGCCCGGATGCTCTGGCGTGTCGTGGTGTTGCAGCTGTTTTCTGCGTATCTCGGTCCTCGTATTCCTAAGTCGGGCGTGTCCCTCTACAGGAGGAATATTCAAAAATAGTCAATCGTCAGGGGACGAATTTTCGATTCTGTTCCGACTATTTGAAATGTTTTTTTCACTATTTTTGATTATTCTTCCGAAATCCGCCTGTAGGAGAACATGCCCGACCTAATCGTATTCCTCCCTCCGCCTCGTGTCTCTCGTCCCGATGCTCCTGGCAAGCCCCGCCACCGTGCCAGCGCAGCATCGGAGCCCATGCAGGCTGGCCCTACCTAGCTCTCCCGAACAGGCTTGGTAAAGCCACCTTGGAGCTTTCTGTATGGCAGCGCTTCGATGCCACAGCGTGTCGCTGCTGTGACATTGCATGGCTGCAGTATTGCCCCTGTGGGACTTACCAGGGTTTCTTGCCGGCTTCTTTTGCGTCTCGGCGGGGCCTTTGAGGGCTATCTCGGAGGCATCTTGGGTGCTTTTGAAGGGGCTCTTGTGAGCTGTCTGGCCAGGGCCAGATTGACCAGTGTCATTCTGATAGATAAGAGACGGGTGACTTTTCACACCTCCTCGATTTCATTGAGCGTATGGTATGGAGGGGTACCCATCTCTTACTCACTGTAGTTGTAATGGAACGGTGAGCCCAGCCTTGAGTTCAAGATATCGGGGCCGTTTTGTACGCGGCGGTTCTACAAACTTCTCCCGAACAGGTTTGGTGGTTGAGCCTTTTGGGGCTGTTTGGACGCACCGCGGGGCCATCTTGGAGCCCGCTTGGTGTGGGCTTGGTGTGGGAGTTATTGGGCCGCCGTGCGGCTGTGTTCTGCCCTCTTGGCCTGCCGTTGGGATTCTGGAGGCCGACAAGTCTCGGAAGCAGCACGCGCACACACTCACTGAACTTCTTCATGTGCTCTGTGTTTTTGGCTTCCAAGGTCTCGCTGGATACCTCCTTGAACCTCATGGGGCTTCCTGGCCCCTATGAGATCGTTTGTCCGTCTTTGAGCATCTTGCAGCCATCTTGAGGCGGTCATCGTCACCCTTAGGACCATCTGGAGGCCGAGGATAGCGCTGGAGAGCAACACTAAGGGGCCGATTTGTAACCCCTCGCCCCGAGGGGGGCGTGCAACGGGAGAACTTCGGAGACCCTGCAAGACAGATGTTCCGACGCCTCCTCCGAGGTCCACATCTTTCGCGTCCATTGGCGTGTTTCTGTCGTCCTTGCATTGCAGATCGCGACGGCGCGGCGAGACTTGGTCCGTAGAGTGGCGTTTGCACGGTCCACGGATCACGTCTGAAGAGGGAGCCCACCACCACTGTGTGGCAGGGGAGCGGCCCCATGCCCCCCAGGAGCCCGCTTGGGGATGTGAGGGAGGCAGGGGAAGGAGAGGAGGGGCGTGGTGGAGACATGAGTGAGGGAGGCGGGGGAGGGAGGGAGGGAGGTATGCAGAGGGAACGTCGAGGAGGGGAGGTGCGGAGAAGTGAGGTGGGGAGAGCGGGGAGGATGAGGCGACCGAGACAGGGAGGGAGAAGAAGGAGGGGACTGGATGGGAAGGGGGCAATGGAAAGTATACGCCACGCCTGCTCGCCGCGAGAGGTCGAGGTGCTCCGACTCCTCTCGAAGCCTGTCAAGATGCCGGGCTTTGCGGAGTGCCACTACTGGGGCAAGGAGGCGGACGGGGTTGGCGCAGGGCACGGCGGAGGGTCCCAGAGCAGGTGCAGCACGTGCGGGCAAGCCCGGGCTGTTTTGCAGAGGGTCGCAAGTTCCTTTTACTGTGAGTTCGCGATTGCTGTACCTTCTGCTAGACGCAGGGGCGGAGGTTGCGCTTGTCCTTGGAAGAACTTCGTCCGCAGTATTTGCACCTCTTGCAAAGCCGCTACGGTGACCACGAAGGTGGGATACGACCTTTGAGATCGGCGGGGCTTGTTGCTCTGGTCCTTGACACATTGGTCTTCATGGCTCACATCAGAGCCCTTGGAAGGAACACCTGTACACTACTGGACTGGCAGGTTGTGCGTGCTCATCGGGCTGTGCACCTCTGGTGCAGCATCACTAGTGCCTGCTTCTGCTCCGTGGCGTTTTTGCCACGTTGCGTTGCTCGCGCAACACGGAGCATGACCGCCAGCTGGGTTCATTAGCATCAGCCTAATATTTGTCGCCCAGAATTCCACAATGCGGCGACAGCGCGTGCTCACAGTTCAGCCGCTGTTGTGTCTAGCCAGTCGTCTTGGCGATAGCACAGCAAGCAGGTTACCTGTCGGCGCGCGTGTTCTTCTTGGGTCTCTGAGCGCACTCGGACTTCACAACTATCACGTGTGGTGCCATCTTCGGGGGATGGTTTGGACAGGTTGGGAAAAAATACAGAGGAGGTGGCGGCTCTGTCTTTGGGGTGTGCAGGGAAGAGGGTCCGAGAGCGGCTGTCCTGGCCCAGCAGGCAGCATACGGGCTCCAGTTCTGGCCTCGAGCTGGCAGCAGGGGCGGCAAAGGGAAAGGGAGGGAGCCATGCGGCGAAGGGGGCGAGGGGAGGGGAAGACTCGGGGGAGGAGGGCGGCCTGTCCAGGAGAGGAGGGACATGCGAATTCCGAGGAGGGGGGGGAGATGGGCAGGGCAGTGTGGGAGGAGGAGCGGGGAAGAGGAGGTGGATAAAGGGGGAGGGGGAGGGGGAGGAGGGAATGCGGAGGAGAAGAGGGAGGAGGACCAGTGTAAACCCAATGCCGCATCGACGATGTTGCAAGACACCCTCCCTCCACGTTCTTTCTTCATGGGGCCCTGCAACCATGTACATAGTTGCATTGCGGGAAATGGCCCCTTGGGAAACGAACGTCAGAGAATCATCAACCGTGCCAAAACGCCATTCTGGGATTTCAGCGTTGCGAATCAACGTGCCTATGGTGTCCTGGTAATCCGAAGCCGTGTCTCAACATCATTCCTGGGACTTCGGCACAACGCATCCGCGTGACTGTTGCGCCCTTGAGAATCGTAAGTCGTAAGTCTTACCATAATCGTAAGTCGTAAGTCTTACCAGTCCTTGGCACTGTTGTGTATCTGGCCAGTGTGCGTGGCGCTAGGGCGAGAACACCATTTTGAACAAGGATCCGCCCTACATCTTTGGAGCTGCTGCAGCGTGCTAAGACGATTGTGCGCGGCGAAAAGGGCGAAACCAGCATTTTGAACACCACCCGCCCTCCATTCTTGAACCTGCTGTGTTCTCCACGTCCCAAGTGCGTTTCTCGTTTTCTCTTGGACGCCCCGCGCAGGAACACACCCCCATCACCATCACACTCGGAAGTATCACCGTCATCATCATCACCATGTACCCAGTCACACTGACACACTGCTCATCACCATACACGCTCACACATTCACATGTTCACCGTGAGGAAAGTCTCGAGCATGTTGGCAATCCGACCGGGCCATTGGGATATTCGACCAGGCATAGCACTTGAGCACCACAAAGGGGCACATCGTGCGAATGTCTCCAGCGGGGACCTCGTTTGTGAGTGAACTGTGAGGAGGTCTGAGGCGGGAGTCCTCTCCCCCTGGGGCCCGCACTTCATGTTGGTACTCCGAGCGGTCCTTTGCCTACTGTAGCAGGCATGACACTTGAGCATCCCAAGGGGGCAACTCGTGAGGATGTCTCGAGTGGGGGCCTTGTCTGCGAGTGAATTGCGAGGCGGTGTCAGGCGGGAGCCACCCCCCTATGGGGCGCAGATCATGTTAGAGATCCGAGCGGGTCATCGGGATATCCTACCAGGCATGACGCTTGCGCACCCCAATTGGGGCGCATCGCGAGGATGTCTCGAGCGGGGGGCTCGTTTGTGAGGAAAATGAAATGAAGTCTCAGGCGGGAGCCTCCTCTCTATGATGCCCTCAGTTCATATTGGTAATCCGAGCGGGTCATCAGGGTCATCAGGATATTCGACCAGGCATTGCACTTGCGCACCTGAAGGGGGCAAATCGTGAGGATGTCTCCAGCGGGGGCCTCGTCTGTAGCGAGTTGCGAGGGAGTCTGAGGCGGGGGGGGCCCCCTCCCTATGAGGCCGCAGTTGATGTTGTTAATCCGAGCGGGCCATCGGGAGTATCTACCAGGCGTAGCCCTTGTGCACCCCAAGGGCGCAAAGTGTGAGGATGTCTCGAGCGTGGGCCTCGTCTGTGAGTGAATTGCGTGAAAGTCTCAGGCGGGAGCCCCCTTCCCCACAGGGCCCGCAGATCATGTTAGTAATCTGGCGGGAGCCCTTTCCCTACGGTGCGCGCAGATCATGTCAGTAATCCGAGCGTGTCATAGGCTTATTACGGCAGGCGTAGTACTTGAGCACCCTACGGGCACACAACGTGAGGATGCCTCGAGCGGGAGTCTCGTTTGTGAGTGCATTGCAGGGAAGTCTCAGGCGTGGGCCCCCTCCCTATGGGGCCCGCAGGTCTTGTCAGCAATCTGAGCGGGTCGTTGGCCTATTGTGGCAGGCATTTTATTTGCGAACCCCAAGGGCGCAAATCTTGAGGAAGTCTCAGGCGGGGTCTTCGTCGTCAAGCGAATTGCGAGGAAGTTCCAGGCGGGAGCCCCCTACCCATGGGGCGCGCAGATCATGTTAGTAGTCCGAGTGGGTCATTGACATACTGTAGCAGACATATCACTTGTGCAACCCAAGGGCGCAAATCATGAGGATGTCTCGAGCGGGGGCCTCGTGTATGAGTGCAAAGCGAGGAGGTCTCGAGCGGGAGCCCCCTCCCTATGGGGCCCGCAGGTCCAAAAAGCGCCACAGGTCGCACAGTTCCCACGGGCCCCACAGGTCTAAAAGTTCCCACACGGCGCATCCTGGCATCCTCGCATCTTGGCAGCATCATCATCGTTAGTAGTCTGTGAGGGTGAGTCTTGTTCACATTAAGGAGACTATTATGTGGGGTTCTTCCGCCGGAGTTGTTCGTAAAGAGGATTGCGCGCGGCGCTGAGGCGATAGCCACATTTTTAAAATGACCCTTCCTCCATCCGTATAGATGCTGTAACCTTTTCACACATGTGCGCGGCGCTAAGGCAAGAGTCACAGTTTGAAAACCACCCGCCCTTCATCCGTGAAACTGGCTGCAAACTTTCAAGACGAATGTGCGCGGCGCTGAGGCCACACCACACTTGAAGACGACCGTCGCCGTGCACCCTGGCCGCGCATCCGCACATCACGAGCTGGTCGCGCTGCAGGGGGGTGCGGTTGGGCCCGAGGTGGGGTTGCGGAGCGCTTTTCCTCAAGCCCCCACCCCTGACTCTGCCCTGGAGGGTTTCTCCGAAGGGCTTAGGCGACCCGTCCTCTTCCTCCTCCTCCTCCACCTCCTCCTCCCCCTTCCCCTCCTCCCCCTTCACCTCCTCCTCCTCCTCCTCCTCCTCCTCCTCCTCCTCGGGTCGCCTGCGGCCTCGGGGGAAACCGTGCACCCGGACCCTGCCCCA
Source organism: Prorocentrum cordatum (assembly GCA_963575745.1). Classification (NCBI taxonomy): domain Eukaryota; class Dinophyceae; order Prorocentrales; family Prorocentraceae; genus Prorocentrum; species Prorocentrum cordatum. The sequence goes on from CAUYUJ010020268.1 coordinate 16,364, forward strand.
ACTTGACGTGCCTCCGACCTCTGGCCTCGCTCCGTCGGTGGCCTTCGGCGGCTTCGGCGGCCTCCAGCGGCCTTCGACTGCCCTCCGGCGGCCTTCGCGGCCTGCGCGGCGGGCCTTCCGCGGCCAGCGGCGGCCGCCCCCATCGGAGAGGCTCTCCCCTTCCCGCTCTGCGGACCCCTGCTGTCCTCAGGGGGGGCTCGTCCTCACGAGGCTCGGAGGGTGCGCCAGGGGCGTTCTAAACCACGCGCGCCCAGAGGGCTGGTGAGATTTGCCGTCGATTTCCCGAAGTCATGCCCTGTCCCTCGCAGGGGGTCTTCGGCCACGTAGAACGGTACTAGTACGACTAGTACGGTATCGCCGAAGCTAGAAGGAGAAACAACGCCATGAACATAATCTTTTGGCGCTCCGCGCGGATTCCTTGAATCTGCGCTGGACTGCGCGCGGAGCGCGCCAGGGGCGGCGCTGGAGGCGCCGCCGTGCGGGCCCAGCGCGGATCCAAGGAAGCCGCGCGGAGCCTCAGAAGTTTATGTTCATGGCGTTTTCTCTTCTTCCAGCTTCGTCGATACCATACTGGTCGTACTAGTGCCGTTCTGCGTGGCCGAAGACCGATCCATGTCGATCCAGTCGATGTCGATCCGATCGATCCGGCTCGATCCGATCGATCCGATCCAACCGATCCCAGAAGCAGGGACCATGTCGATCCGACTGAGCCAGTCGATCCAACTCGACAACGGCTTCGGCCAGCCCGGTTCGATCCGACTCCGATGCTGTCCGGCGACCCGACGTGGCCCGACGACTTTCAGGAGGGACAAAAAACACACAGACACAATTATTTGTCGATTTCCAGGAAAATATGGGAAAATATGTGAAGTGGGGGGGAAGACAAAAACCAAGAAAATATAGGAACATATGGGACATATTTTATTTGTGTGTATTTATTTGTGTGTCCCAGGGCCCCTTCAGACTCGCATGGCGCCCTTTGTGCATCCTGGCTCGGTCCATCCTGTGCGGCTCCAGCTCCGTGCCGCGGCGGCCCGATTCGATGCACGGTCCAACCCGATTTGGTTCATCGATCCGATCCTGGAGATCCAACGTAGTGAACAAGATCAAGACGGAGTTTTCTCGCAATTTTTCGCCGGGCCCCAGGACCGTCAAGAAACTACTCAGGATGAGAAGCCGGTCCTGGGGACCGGGTCGAGGCTTCCAGGGGCCCCGCACGGAGCAAGCCACGACGTCGGATCCCTGGGGTGCCGGACGCCTCCTGCCGAAGCAGAGCCGCCTGCCGCGCCGCATCGCCAGGGGCGCTTCCACTGCCTCGTGATGGACCTGCTCGGCAGGTCTCTCGAGGATCGGCGCGGCCTGGCCGCGGGTGCGATGTGCCGCCGCAGAGTGGGCGCGTGCACGTGCGGAAGACTGGAGGGCGGGCACGTGCCACGCGGGCGAGCCTTCTGGGGGCGAGCCTGCGGCGAGGAGGGCGGCCGTCAGAGGGGGAGGAGAGGCACCGGTGGCGCTAGATCCCCCTCGCCCTGCCCCCGTTTCTTGACCTTTGGGCCTCCTGGGTGGTCCTCGTCGGCGCGCCTGGATTCGCCTCGGAATCGTGGTCAGAGCGTGCTGGGGCAGAGGTGTCCGAGAAGTAGCGTTCTCAGACGTGTCTTGATGCCCCCCCAGGACTATGTCCTAGCCATTGCCACATGTAATGGATATGCCAGAGCTCTAACACGTTGTGCGCTCGCTGCCTCTGTACAGCGTCTTCTGAACTCCTCTGAGTACCAGCTTTTGCTCTTTGGCCGATCCATGCTAATCCAGACAGTGATAGCAGGGAAGGCGCCGGCGGCGACAGGCGAGGAGTGGAGCGACGACGATAATGATGATGATGATGATGATGATGATGATGATGATGATGATGATGATGATGATGATGATGATGATGATGATGATGATGATGATGATGGTGACGATGATGATGACGATGATGATGACGATTGTGATGATGATGACGATGGTGATGATGATGATGATGATGATGATGATGATGATGATGATGATCATGATTATGATGCTGGCCAGGAGTAGGCGGAAGGTATGGTGATGTGACGGTGATGGTTATGGTGATGGTGGTTCTGATGATGGTGATGGTGGTGGTGATGCTGATGCTGATGGTGGTGATGATGATTGTGATGATACGGATGACGATGATGATGACGTTGATGATGATGATGCTGATGCTGCTGATGATAATGATGACGATGACGATGACGATGACGATGATGATGATGATGATGATGATGATGATGATGATGATGATGATGATGATGATGATGATGATGATGATTATGATCAGGATCATGATGCTGACCATGATTCGGCGGATGGTATGCTGACATGATGCTGATGATGATGGTAATGGTGATGGTGGTGATGATGATGGTGATGACGATGGTGATGCTGATGTTAATGGTGGTGATGATGATTGTGATGATACTGATGGTGGTGTTGATGATGATGATGATGCTGATGCTGATGCTGATGCTGATGATGATGATGCTGATCATGATTATGGTGCTGAGGAGGAGAAGGCGGATGGTATGGTGATATGGTGATGGTGATGGTGATGGTGATGGTGGTGATGATGCTGATGATGGTTGTGATGCTGATGCTGATGGTGGTGATGATGATTGTGATGATACTGATGGTGGTGAGGATGCTTGTGATTCAGATGGTGATGATGATGACGATGATGATGATGATGATGATGATGATGATGATGATGATGATGATGATGATGATGATGATGCTGATGATGATGATGATGATGATGATGATGATGGTGATGACGATGATGACGGTGGATGCTGTTGAAGATAGTAGGGTACGAGATGACATTGCATGACGTGGTATAGTATCCTATGACGACGACGATGATTCTATAGGCTTCTTACGCCACATCCTCCGACCCCTCTATAATTTACCGCGCCTCCAGGACTGCATTCCACAAGGCTTGTCCGAATCATGACACGGCGCTCGACATCGTGCCTGTTGCCGCGGCTGGACGCGGCTCGAAGATCCAATGCGTTCGGGCTCCAAGGGGGGTCCAGGGTCTGTTGTCTGCCACCTCTCGGGCAGAATTCCGAAGCCAGGGCAAGGAAAAGTAGCAAGAATGCGTCAAGTTCAGGGTAGTGTGTGGCACGCTCTGGGATGTCCGTTGGGATCTTGTGGCGAGGATTCTCGCGGGCCTCTTCGAGGCAGTTTCGAAGGGTCTTGGGGGCCGTTTTGGGGCTTCTTTTGAGCCTCTTGGGGGCTCCTGGGGGCCTCTTGGGTGCCTCATGGGGGCCTCTTGGGGCCGCTTGGGGGCCTCTTGGGTCCTCCAGAGAGCTGCGTTGGGCGGAGCGCTGGAATTCGCGGTTCGTGGTCCCTCTCTTGGGTCCTTCTTGGGGCCGTCTTGGAGCTCTCTTGGGCCGTCTAGGGCGCCTCTTGGGCCACGTTGGAGTTCTCTTGGGTTGTCTTTGGGGCCTCTTGGGAGCCTCGTGGGCCGTCTTGGGGTGGTCCTGGGGGCCTCGTGGGGGCCTCGTGGACGGCTTTCAACGCCGTGAAGGCTAACAAGTTGGATATGCTGAAAATGCACGTTTTCCCAATTTTGAGATTTTGGTTTCTTGGGGGCTTCTTGGGAGGCCTCTTGGACGCTTCGTGGGGTGTCTTGACGGCCTCTTGGGCCGTTTTGAGCTCATCTTGGATGTCTTGGAACGCTCTTTCGGCAACTTGGGGTTCTCGTGGACCGTTTTGGCGGCTTCTTGGGAGGCTTCAAGTGCTGTCGTGCAGCTCAAGAGCGAGCCCAGGGAGCCCAGACCGCTTCGGGTGAGTTCGGCCCGGGGCCGGGCCGGGCTGGGGGGAGGGGTCAAAATCCCGGTTTGGGGTCCCTGGGGGGGATTATGGGAGGGGAACAATCTCACACGCCTGGAGACCCACAAGGGGTCGGCGGATTATGAGGATGAGGATGTTACTGTTTTTGTTGATTTTGGCTTTAACGCTGATGTTTGTAGCGTCTCTAGGCGCGCGAGCGCCATGCAGACGGCCTGAGATCATGCGGCTGCGCGGCCCAGGCGCAGGGTGAGGGACGACTCCGCCTTGAGCTCGGTCGAGTCCTTGACGGTGTTGATGTCGGCGCGGCCGTCCGGACCGGCAGGGCGAGCTCACGCACTACGCGCGTCCAGGGAATGGGTATCGAAGTTCTTGTTCACGAGAGCAGAATCAAGTACCTCGGTCAATTCATTGGATTTCACAGCGCGATGGGAACAGACAGTCATCACCGCGCATGGGCGTCTTTCACTTCGCGCAAAAGAGGAACTGACCAGCAAACACTATCCACTGGCGCACCGACTCCAGATTCTCCACAGCACAGTCACCCCGACAGTACTTCGTGGAGCAAAGGCCTGGACCCTTAGGTAGCCTCTCCGTGAACACCTGCGGCGGGCACAGCGAGGCATGTTTCGCATGATTATATCAGGACGTCCCGACGACGCACCATCCGCCAAACATACTCCCGCTCCAGGCATGAATAACGAAGCACTGGGTAATGACCTCGGCGCCGATAGCACTGGTGACGACGCGGACAACAATCCGCCACCACGCGACACAATTGCCACTTCAGACAAGTGCAACGATTGCGACGACGACACCGCGCAGATGGACATGAAGTGGATTTGGAAACATGGGTCGACTACATTCAGCTGGGTACTTGTTGTACACAGCATCCCCTGAGGCACCATTAGATCGACAGCTGGGTGACGACCTATAACAGGATTCGTGGTTCTTGGTGCATTGTTTCAAGGGTTGCCAACCACGAACACATAGGTGCACGTGGAGACCATTACACTGTCATCCAGGAGAAACTCACGACTGCACGGACAACGACAGCACGGCGGCCAACTCAAACGCGGAGACGATGATTCAATCACATATTCCCAGCAATGCAGATTTTGTTTTCGTTCAGCACTCATACCAACCATGAGAAAAAACAGTCCAAAGATTTCACCTCGGATCGGTCGGTCCAAGACGACCTCACTTGGTCGACGCTTTCGCGCCAGTGCATCAATGACGCATGACGACATTTGGCCGGCATCGGCTAACGGGACTCCTTTCTTCTCTTTCTCGTTCCCTCCGCGACATTTTTCCCTATTAGTCTGGCAGTCGCGATGTGCATTCGTTCGTTCCCATGCGCCAGCTCCAGGAGGTTATGGCCTCCCCCACCTGGTCGTTTCAATGCCCGGACGACTGACTGTCCGCCGAGGTGGCCCGGTCGCTCGGAGGTTTGCCTGTGCCCATGTCGACGCGGCCGTCGGCGCAGTAATCGGCCGTGTCCGTGTTGCTGTCGGTGCGGCCGTCGGCCTCGAAATCGAAGGTTTCGAAGGATAAGGACGAAGACGACGATGACGATGATTATGAAGATGAATGTGGTGGTGGTGGTGGTGGTGACGATGAGTAGGAGAGGGGAAGTGGGCTAGCGGCGGTGGGCATGAAAATGGCGGCTAGGGGAGGGATCATGGCGGTAATGATGGTTGCGATGTTCGGTGTTGATGATGATGATGATGATGATGATGATGATGATGATGATGATGATGATGATGATGATGATGATGATGATGATGAGGGTGCGGGGCAGCTGCGAACATAGTATAAGGAGAAATTTTGATGATGCTGAGGATTACGGGGGATGGATCATCTTTGGTCGGTCCAACGAGCGGAAGAAACAGCAGGGATGGTGAGGCGGCGGAGGGGGATGTAGGAGTACAGCCATGAGGGCGAGGGACATTGGATATTGAAGTGGTTTTTGTTTTCACTTGGGTAGCTTTCTCACCTTGTCACATTGTCGAGGAGGCTGCCGAAACCCATCAGTGATACGCACGTCTGTGCTACAACGGTTTCTCGGCACAGTGCGCTATCACCACGATGCTGAGACTTTGCGTTGCTTCTGGTTTGTTTCTGAACGGTCGGGATGTGCTGTTTTGAAATATCTTCCTATCAGGTGCAGCCTCTCTACGGTGTCTTCCGGGTGATTCTATTTATATCGTTTCGGTGTTACAAACGCACGAACGCCACCGAGCGAGTGCCATTATGGAGATTTGGCTGGCATCTGGTGCAGTAGGCCGAATTGTGGGGTGCATGCCGCAGGCCGCGTGGATGTGTTGTGGGACATGGTTGGACCTCTTCCTCTCCTCTTCCTATCTCCCCCGCCCTTTTTTTCCCGCCTTCTGCGCATCCTCCCCTGCTCGAGGCGCACTTTGCCAGCAGCCTCGCGCGCCCGCTTGCACGACGGTTCGAGGCGGAACGCTGCACACGTTTCATATCGCAGCGTGTGCGTTTCTCGACGCCCGAAACGCGCGAGGGCGAACCCCGCTGTTATTGAATCGCTTCGCTCATTCCGCCGGCCCGTGGGGGCCTCTTGGGGGCTTCTTAGGGCCTCCAGGAGGCCTCTTGGGGGCCTCTTAGAGCCTCTTGGGGGCCTCTTGGGGGCGTCTTGGGGGCCTGAGGGCTCTTGGGGGCCTCTTGGGGCCTCTTAAGGGCCTCTTGGGGCTTCCTGGGGGCCTCTCAGGACAGCGCTCGAAATGTTGTTTCGTGCTCCCCCTCTGGGGCCGCTCTTGGGGCGCTCTAGGGGCCCTCTTGGGCCGTCTTGGAGGCCTCTTGGGCCGTCTTGGGGCCCTCTTGGGCTGGGGCCCTCTTGGGGGCCTCTTGGGCCCTCTTGGGGCGATCTTGGGGGCCTCTTGGGCCGTCTTGGGGCGTCGGGAAGCCGAAAAGGTGGAAACACCCAAATCTGTCTGAAACCTAAGGAAAAGCAATGTTTTTTGCATCTTGGGGCCCTCTTGAGAGTGCTCGTGGAGGCCTCTTGGGGCGTCCGGGGGCCATCTTGGGCGTCTTGGAGCGATCTTGTGGCATCTCGGACCCTTGGTGTACCATCTTGGGGGCCTCTTGGGCGCTCCTGGCTCTTCTTGGGACTCTCTTGGCCCTTCTTGGGACTCTCGGGGACGTCTCGGGGCCCTATTGGTGCGCTCCTGGAGCGCTCTGGTGGCTTCTCCCGGGACCTTGCCGGGGTACTTTTCGTCCGGGGACCCCCAGGGGCCGCCCCGCGCGCGCGAACTAGAAATACTGTGAACCAGTTACCGGAGATCTTAGCACGCCTCTGGCCCGTTGGGCCGGCGAATTGTGAGGAGGAGGGGGAGGAGGAGGGGGAGCAGGAGGGGGAGGGGGAGGAGGAGGGTGAGGAGGAGGAGGAGGAGGAGGAGGAGGAGGAGGAAGAGGAGGAAGAGGAGGAGGAGGAGGAGGAGGAGGAGGAGGAGGAGGGAGGAGGAGGAGGAGGAGGAGGAGGAGAAGGTGGAGGAGGATGAGGACGAGGAGGAGGAGGAGGAGGAGGATTTCGATGCTCCGACATCGCCCTGGGGTGGTGCCAGTCGGAGCCCGCCCCGTGTGAGGCCCAGGGCCGCTGCGGTTTCTCCTCCCTCCGCCTCCGTCCTCATCCTTTCTCCTTTCCTATCTCCTCATGCTCCAGCTCCTCCTCCTCCTCCTCCTCCTCCTCCTCCTGACAGCCTTACAGTAGCGGCCCTCTAATCCACGCGGACCGTGCCTCTCCCCCGCCTCTCAGAAGGGCATCGACTTGCGGATACCGTCCTTGTACTCCTTGCTAAGGTGGTCTGAACGGGGAAGTGGTCGTGCTTGGTCTCAGTGGTGTAGCCGTTGTCCATTCCGTGCATTGCTGAGCTGGGTTCGATGGAGTCCACGTAGCTACTTGGGATAACGACGTAGTCGATGCGGTGCGGGTCTTTTTCCGAGTGCCACGCGTAGTGCTCGGGGCCGTCGCTGACGAAGGCGTCGTCTGTTGAAAGGCCGTTTGCTAGGAGGAGTTCATGAATTTGGTTCCCGTTGAGGAGGCCCAGGCGATCAATGGTCCCCCCCCAAGTGTAATTCGAACAGAAACAAAGTCGAAATCCAGCTGACCCCACCTGTGCTCTCGTACATCATTGCGCGTGGCTTTTTTTCCTTGCGGCCGGCTTTTTGGAATGCGCGGATCGCGTGGCTATGGCGCGGCAGTCTCTCGCGCGTGCAGCCAGCGATGGCATCGTAGCGAACGGCGCCGAATCGTTACGATCGCGTCCGCTTCGGGGCCTTTCGTGCGCGCTTCGTCATTCGCATGTTCGAACTTTCTCCAGTGCGCTTCGCGCGCGCCGGCCCTGGCGCCGACGCTGCCATTTCCCGTGATGAACATGCGGCGGTCCAATAACGTTGCATCCCACTGTTGCGGAGGTCCACATCGAGCCAACAACTGTCCATTCAAGTCTGTTATCATTTGCTTCCATCATCATTATCGAACTCGTTGTCGCCAACAGTTCCCACTTCTTCTTCTTCTTCACGTCGCTGGTACGTCCTCCCATGTCTGCGCAGGCCCAATCCCTTATCCCCTCCCCCCTGCCCTTGTCCTCCTCATTTTGTCCTTTCTCAATCCTCCTCCTTTGGTCCCTCCTCCTTTCCTCTTCCCGTCGTCCGTTGCCTTCCCTCTCGCTTCCCTCGTCCGTCCTTCCTTCCGCCGCTCTCCTCCTTCCTTCCTTCGCCCCCGCCTTCCCTTCGTGCCCTCCTTGCCGTTCCTCCCGCCCTTCCTTCCAGGCGGTCTCCCCTTCCCCCTCTGCAGCCATGCTCCTCCATCGCGCCCCCCCTGTTTTCCATGGCGCCCCTCCTTCCTGCGAGGTCCTATGAGGCCATGTCGGGGCCCTCGGGGAGAGGGCCCGTGGCTGGGAGTTGGCTGGGCGGCGGCTGGGCCGCGGCGGGGAGTCGGCTGGTATTTGGTGGTTGCGTTTTTTGTTGGTTGGAGGGGTGGCAGTTTTTCTGGGGGGGCGGCGGCTGGGCGGCGGCCAGGATTTGGTTGGGGTGTTGCCGGGCGGCGGCCGGGATTTGGCTGGGATTGTTGCCGGGCGGGGGGCCCGCGGGCGTCGGAAATTTGTCTGCATCGAAGTATTGGCGCGTGACTTGTTCTGGTCAGGGCGTTCGGTTTACTGATGCTCGCACGCGGCGCCCTCGTATCCTAGCGGGCTGCGTATTCTGCGTACTTCACATTGGAACTTCGCATAGGTTTGGCACTTGTGCTTCGGCTTCGCGGTCATTCTGCACTGTGGCGGCATCGTTGTTTCGACGTTTTCTTCTGCTTCGCAGTCGTGCTGCGCAGTGTGGCGGTATTCTTGTTGCGACGCGCCCCAGTTCTGCTTCGCAGTCGCGTTACGCGTGGCGGCGGCTTTGCGTTGACGCGCGTGCGTGTTTTCTGCTTTGCAATCGCGATGCGCCGTGTGGCGGTATCTTTGTTTCGACGCGCTGGCATTTTTTTGTTTTGTTTCTTTCCCCTTTCCCACGGGCGTGTGCGTGTCTGTGGTTATTCAATTGCAGTGGCAACGCCCTTGTTTGTCGCGCGTGGGTGGATGCGTTGCGTCCCCCTTCGTTCGACGCGGCTTTCACTCGCCGCGGTCGCCCGGTTGCGCGGCGCGGCGCAGCGCTGCAGCTTCCTTTCGCTTAGTCGCGCCACAGCTGGCGGCGAAGCTCCGCGCCCCCGCCTCGCTGCTTAGTTCGCTCGCGGCGCGGCCTTCACGCCGCGCGGCAAGCTGCGCCCTGCGAGCGCGAATTATTGAGCTGGGCGCTGTCCAAGATCGCGCCGCGCGGCTTTGCTCCTCCGCCACCTCGCATGTCCTCTTCCCTCCAGCCGTCCCCCCTCCATCCCCGCTCCTTGTCTTTTCCTCCATCTGCCTCGACGCTGCGCCGCCGCTGCGCCGCTGCCCTTCCCCGCGAGGCTGCTGTCTTCGGGGTCCTCTCTCTTTTCGGGAGGGCTATCCCGCGGCGGGGCTGCGGTGCGAGCGCCGTGCCACTCCCGGTTTGTCTCTTGGGGGGGATCCCTTCGACGCGTTCCCGTTGGCGTTTTCTTTCCGAAACACCCTTTTGTCGCCGATCGCGGTGATGGGGACGTCGCCCGTCCGCGCGTTGGCGTCGATGAACATGATGCTGATCTGGTGTTTCTCTGTGAGTGCCATGATCTTGCTCCAGAAAGTGTTTTTTTGTTCTCGTTGGCCTTTGCGTGGGGTGCGTGGGCAACCGCGAGCGCGTGGGCGAGTCCAGAGGCGTTGGCGCGGATCACTAGGATTCCCGGGTCCTTCTCGATGACTATGACGTGGTCGGGCTTGAGGTGCAGGTCTTTTTTTCCGCACTTCCCGTAGGGCTTGTTGAGGAGGACGTACATCTCGCATCCTTAGTTGTACCCCCAATGGGCGCTGGATCTAATGTGGTACCTGTTGGCGTTCGCGCGCGTAGCTTCCTCTCCTCCTCGGATTCCCCGCGGAGTGTGGCGCGGTCGTGGGGCCGATTATGCGTGTTGCCTCCGCTCGCGAGGCTTGTCGTGCATTGCGGTGGGTGAGCGACGTGCGGCCGACCTGCCACAGCGAGGCCATCTGGGTGCGGGTGGTGCCGAGCAGCGGTCAATTGTTCCTGACGTGGTCGGGCTGGCTGCCTGGAACGCTTCGAGTGCCGCGCGTGCTGGCAGTTGGTCGTCCGCGGGCGCAGCAGCCCGTGGGCTGCCCGCCAGCAAGAATTGTCGTCGCAAGTTTGCTCCGAGGCCGCCGCGCTCCCCGCCGCCGCGGGTCGAACGCGTGCCGACCGCGCCTCCGCGGTTCTCAACGCCGAGGTCCCCGTCGCGTCCGCCCGAGCAGCAGTGGGCAATGAGACGGGGCGCTGCAGCGACGCGTGTGCCACCTCGTTTCTGGCAGCGCGCCGGCGTCATGGCTCCGGTCGGCTCGCGTGGTCAGAAGCAGTCGCGACGGGCAAGGGCAAGGGCAATAGCGAGAGCAAGTAATCACCAGACTAAGCCCGATTGCGACAAGCCCGACAAGGTGCGCCGCGGGGGCGAGGAGGCACAGCGTCGGCGCGCGGCCACCGCTACGGCGCGCGCAGCAGCCGGCGACGACGACCGTGCGTCCTCGCCCGACAGTGCCGCCCCTGGCAGTCCCAGCGAGGAGGTGAGCATGAAACGTAGCCGCAGCGGTTCCTGGCCTTAGGGCGACTGAGGTGGTGGGCCCGGGGCGATGGTGCAAAAAAGAGTGCGCGTTTATCATGGCCATCCTCCTTCCCTCACCTTCTCCATCCTCCCCGGCCAAAGCATCGTCGCGCCCCACCTTCGTCCCAACTATGTGATGCCGGGGCCGTCCGCGCCTGATTCTCACGACAGGCTGTCGGACCGTGTTGTCTGCGGCCTCGGGTGAGCAAACATGCGCAGATGAGGATTGGCCAGAATCGCCCCACTTCCACTGGTGTAAGCTCCTCCAATGCCGCCCCTACGAGCACGAGCAACACCCCGACAGGGGTGAGCCCGCCCCCCGCCGTGCCGCGCGCAGTCAGGCCAGCCAGCGAGGGGATATCCCTGTTTAGTCTACAATGTGGCTGGGGTTGGACAGTTCTGGTTCTTAATTCCCCCGTTCCTGCTTCTCCGCCCGAGCTGTTCGACCGCCCGCGCAATCCCGATTCAAATCGGATGATCTGTCGCCGTTTGGCTTAAGGGCTAGCGCGTAGTAAACATATACTGTTGAGTTTAAACCCGCCTTCCACAGTTTATTGCCGCAATGTTGTCTTTCGTAAAACATCCAAGACCCGCAATGGTAGTTTCTTCTCCTCCTTCTCCTCCTCCTGCGCCTCCTACTCCTCCTCGTCCTCATCGTCCTCTCTCCTCCCTCCTCCGCCGCCCTTGTCATCCTCATTATCGTCCTCTCTTCTCATCGTCTCTCTTAATTATCTTTCTGCTGGTCGCGGGAGGATCGCATGCAGTCCTGCAAGGGGAAGCTCCCCTACAAGACTGTGGCGCTCCTGGGATGGAGCATGTCGATTTTCGTCAACAGAAACTATCCATGCATTCGGTGCGATCGAAACCGGCATGTAAAATCGGGACCGAAGCAGACAGCATGCCGACTGCCAAGCAGCAGGTCGTCCAAGCGGGGTGGGGCGAATGACCAGGGAAGGGTGGATCTCATGTCTGGGGGCATGGAAGTTTCCCAGGTATCATCGTTTTTTCCTTTCATCGTATTCCTTATTATTCAAGTGGCATGCGCCATTCCGCCAATTCCCAAAGGGGATACGGGGCGGCGGGGCGGGGGTTGGAGGCCCGCGATGGTCTCCATATGGAATGCATCGAACGAGAGGGTGCGGGCGGGGGCGGGCTGGGGGGCAAATGTGCCCAGTTGCCATGTGGCCCCGCACGGCAGCGTGTCAACGCAGGGGGGGGGCGGAAAGGGGGGGGGCTGGACGCCAAATAGGTTTCGAGACGCGTCGATCATGGGGGGCTAGCGGTCGGGGGAGGGCTGGGGGCCAAGCGGGTACGGTTTTCGCCGCATCCGGAATCGCATACGAGCATGCAGCCGGTCGGGGAGGGGGGTGGGAGGCCACATGTGCCCCAGTCTCCGCGTGAGGCCATGCTCGCCCGGCTTTCTGGTGCCCGCACGCATGGGGATCCGTCCAAGAGGGGCGGGTGGCGCCCGGTGAGCTCAGATTTTCCTTGATTCCACATGGAACCATACGAGGGTGGACCGGCAAAAAGGATTGGGGGGGTTCCATGAGCGCGATTTTTGACCCCGCAAGGGTGGGGGGGACCATCGGGGGGGAACAGTCTCACGCGCCTTTTCACCCCTAGCACGTGGGGGTCGGCGGATTATTCTTTTTCGTTTTCTTCTTTTCTCGTTGTCCTTGTCCATTTGATTTTTTTTTTTGTTATTGTTGTTGTTGTTGTTGTTGTTGTTGTTGCATTCTCTTCATGTCCTTCTTATTTTTCTCCATTGTTTTCATTTTTCTTCTGCACGTCCCTTGGCTCTTTTCTCGTCCGCCCGCTCGCCTCGGACCACGATGTGCTAACCGCCCTGTTCCTGGCCCCCTCTCCTCAGCGCACCCGACCCGTCCGCAAAAGACATCCACACCACCACCATGCCTAGCCAGGGCCACCCTGGGCCTTAAGATGGCGTGCCAGCCCTCCTGACCCGGCCTGCATGGCATATCTAATGACCTTCGGCCCATCCCGTCACCGTGCTTGGGTTGTGGGTCAGAGTCCAGAGGGATGCTTCGCGGGGTCTCTTAGGGACGCTCGCGGGGGTAGTTTTTGAGCCTCTTGGGAGCCTGCGGATGGGGACCTATTGGGGGCTTCTTGGGGCCTCGTGGGGGCCTTTCAGGGCCTCTTGGAACCTATTGGTGGCTTTTTGGGAACCTCTTGGGGGCCTCCTGGGGGCCTCTCGGGGCCGAGGGCTCGAAGTGTCCGTTCGGGTCCCCCGTCTGGGCCCCCTCTTAGAGCCGTCTTGGGGGCCTCTTGGGCCGTCTTGGATGCCCACTGCGACGTCTTGGGGCCCTCTTGAGCCGTTTTGGGGTTCTCTTGGAGGCCTCCTCGGCTGTCTTGGGGCGATCTTGGGGACTTCTTGGGTCGTGTTGGAACGGCGGGAAGCTGGAAACATAACTCAGAAGCCATAGGAAAATCACAGATTTTTGCCTCTTGGGGCCCTCTTCGGGGCGTTCGTAGGGCCCCCTTGGAGCTTCTTGAAGTCCTCCGTTGCGCCTGTGAGCGATCAAAGGGCGACTTGGGGCCCCGTTGGACCATCTGGGCGGCCTCGCGGGGCTTTCTTGGCCCGTTTCTGGACCCTCCTGGCTCCCAGAAGACGCACGCGACACACCCCGGGAGCTCGGGGCAATGCTCAGGAGCGCCCAGGAAGCCCGGGATCAGGGCCCCTCAGAACCTCACAAGCCTTCTGCCCCCCAGGGACGGCGTGAGCCTTGAGGCACTCCACTTCGTGCCAGAGGCACGGTGTCCCAGGGCCCCGGGTTCACCACCCACCAAACCACCCCAACCCAACCCGAAGCCCTCAATTTGCCCTCCATTTCCAGTGGAGGGGGGGTCGTGGAACGTTGAAAAAACACAAGGGCATCCGTACCCCCCCCAACCCGAAATTCGGGTGAAATTCGGGTCTTCGGGTTGGGTTGGGGTGGTCTGGTAGGTAGTCACGGGTGGCCCCAGCCAGGCGTGGAGGTGGCGTGTGGGTGCCTTCTGCGTGCCTTTGGCGACGAGTGGTGCGGGCCGAAGGCTGCCCAACAAAAGCGGGCTTCAGAGGTAGGCGCAGAAGGCGCAGCACCGGCGAAGCGCCAGCTGATGTCAGTGGCGACGCTGTTGCGAGGCCTGTTCCTTCCTCGTGCTTCCAGAGAAGGAGGCCCCAACTCGGGGAAGCCTTCCTAAGTCAGGAACGCCCTTCCGCCTTCGGGCACCCTTCCGTGTAGGGCTCTTTTGGGGGTGGGGTATTGTCAATCAGCAAGATCCCCGAGGGATGTTTCGACGTGCCCCCCCCCTCTCTCTCCCTCCCCTCTCTTTAGGCAGAAGCGCTGCTAGGCTTACCTTCTGCTCGGTGCGGGCAGCGAGACCACGAGGACAATGCCGATGAAGCGCCATGTCAGTCCCTTGGTCTGGGGCTGCATGAAGATTGTAGGACTCTTCGAGCTGCATTGCGTTGCCTTAGCGGCACCGTTCAGGTGGAGGTCGTTTTGGGCCATCGTGGGGCGTCTGAGTGGGGTCTGGCGCGGTGTTGTGACCATCTCGGGCCATCTTGGACTGTTCAGAACTGTTTCTAGGCGGGTTTGACACGATCTTAAGGCGCCTAGGGGCAATCCATACTAGTGGATTCGGGGACCGCCTGCGGAGGCAGTCGTTTCTTTTATACTTGGTTTTCTCTATCTGCGTTTATATCGAAGACGCCTACGGCGAGTCACCGTCGCCCTCTGCTTTTGCGGAAACGCAAGGCAGGCAGGGTTGGCACATAATTTGTACAGCAATCGCACAGTTGTGTTTGCATTTTGACTCCTTGAAGTATTGTCTAATCACTTTCGGGAATACAGGTGTCCAGAACGGGCCCTTGGGGCCAGCTTCGGTCATGTGGTAAGCCCTCGTGTACCAACACGAATGTGTATCCTCTTCTTTGCTCGACGTTTGTGGCCATTTGGGCTCATGCGTTCGGCCATTTCTAAATAACGGTTGGGCGCTGCTGCGGCCATTTGGGCCTGCACCCTCGACGCCGCGTCGCGGCGGAACGAGAAGTCCATCCTCGCTTGCGCCCGCCATGCCGTCGCGCAAGAGGAAGGCAGTGGAGGCCGAGGTGGACAACCGCGGAGAAGGCTCGAGAGCGTGTGTCAACGCTTCATATGACCCTCCGGGGCGAGGACCAGAACCGCCAGGCGGAGGACCACTAGGGATTTTGAGGGCGCGTGGTGGCGCGCCGTATGGCTCTCTGGGGCGGGATTGGGGCCGCCAGGCCGCCAAGCTGGCAGTCGGGCGAGGAGGGTTGGCAGGAGGCCCGGGGAGGACTCGTGACCTTTGAGTTTTGAGCCAAGACGAAGTTGACCCCCGTAGTCAAGGTACCCGACGGCACGCGCAAGTCGCGACCAATCCGGTCACGTGCCACTTTTGACAGAGAACGGTGCCGCAGCGTTTGTCGTCTTGGTTTACGAGGGCGGTGAAGTTCTGTTGTTCCAGAGCATCAGCTCGATCATCGCCCGCGAGCACGTTGCCAAGGCAATCGGCGGCGAATATCCGAAGACGTTCATCAGCAGGGTCCCGAACCCCTTGCGCAACTACCGCTACATGTTCTCCGGATGCCAAGGAGGCAAGCCACGCGGTGATGCGAACTTCTGTGTCAGGCGGGTGTCCAATAGCATGAAGGTCGGATGGTTTAACCTGAGGGACAAGTAGAATATGGAGTCGCCGTCGCAGCAGACCAAGTCCATGGAGCTCGCCATGGATGTGGAGTTCGCAGAGCGCACAGACGGTCCGGTGTTCCGGCGGCCAGTATATTTACGAAGCTATCCTGAAGGGCGAGTGTCTGGGAGTTGCAGCGGACTTCACGCTTGCTTTCGGGGGGATAGCCGCATCGTGTATGTGTGCCCGCACTGCAAGCCGAAGGAGTGGGCGCGTTGTGCTACGCCGGCGCAGGTGAGCGAGCCAGTGGGCACCACCAGGGGGCACTGGAGGTGCGGGAGAACAGAAGGTTACCGACGCATCGGCATCGTCCTCTCATTGAGCTCCATCATTGCGAATGGCGGCGCGGGGGCGGCTGGCGACAAGGGGTCGAGGCATATCGAGCAGTTTCAGGAGTGCAGCCCAGGGACCGGGCGGATATGGTTTATTTCGGCCACGGGGCCCAGGAGCAGAGGGGGCACACTGAGATTAATCTGGGCGGGCTGTAAGAGAAGACGCTCGGCGCAGTCGTGGGCGCCGTCGACTCCAGCAGCGAGGGCGCTCGCAACGAGCTCGTCAAGCACGCCCCATGTTCTCGGAGGAGAGGACCGGCGAGGACATGCCCAGGGATTGGAATTTTCGCTCATAGTGGGAGGGCGGGTGCCTCTCCGAAAACAACTTCGCAGGCGACTGCCGCGCCTTCTGCCGCCCCGAGACTGGTCCCGTGCAGAGCGAGGCAGGCCGCGACAGGGTGATCGACCGCCTGCTCCCACTCTTCGACGCCTCGAGCTTCGCGGGCAACCCGATGGCAGCCAAGGGCAGGGAGAAAGCGCTCGGCCGCGAGGTAAACCTTGTCTTCGCAGTCGCGCGGAGGGGGGGCGCCCGCGGGGCTGTCCCGAGCCCCGCCGACCGATGGGCACCTTCCCGCCTCGACAGCGCCCGCCCGTTCGCGTGCTCTCCCTTCCCGCCGCGGGCGGGGGGGCGTCTTCGACGGGGTGGTGCGCCTTCGTGGAAGGGATGGGCCTTGTGGGGCGGACAGGGCTTCGGGGTCGCGCGGGCGCGGCGGGACTGCTGGGTCGTCTCGCAACCCCGGTCTGGGCCCCCTGCTGGCGCGCTTCCTGGACGGCCCCGAACCCCCCCCATCGACCACTGGGCGTCTTCTCGGAGACGAAGGCGCTCACCCGCCCGCGCGCGTCGCCCTCCCGCTGTGGGCTAACTGGAGGGCGCTCGGCGGAGGGTTGGGCTCTCGTGGGGCGCAGCGGTCGGTCCTGGGGGGGTGGGGCAGGGCTTCGGGATCGCGCCTCTTGCCCTGTTGCTCGACAGAGCGCGGTCGGGGCTGCAGGGGCGTCGCATGTTTTGCAGTCGATCGCTGCGCGGGCAGCCCCGAACCCCCATCGACCAGTGGGCGCCCTCCCGGGTGCGAAGCGCCCGCCCGCCCGCACGCGTCCACTTCCCCGTTGCGGGTTAGGGGGAGGGCGCTCGAGGGTTGCGCCCCCGCTGGGTGGAGGGGCGCTATGGGAGTCGGGCAGGGCTTGAGATCGTTCTTTTCTTACGCCTGGACGTATCGAGTATTGCCCCCCCGCCCCCCCCCCCCCACACGTAACGGTGACGCAGGGAAACCGGCTACAGGCGTGAACGCGTGCAGTTTCCAATAGAGGAGGTGGAGGAGGAAAAGGAGGATAAGCAGCAGCAGCAGCCAGAGCAGCAGCAGCAGCAGGAGGCGGAGGATGAAGACGAGGAGGAGGATGATGAGGAGGGGGGGAGGAGGAAAAGGAGGAGGGAAAACGGTTGTGTAGGAGGTGAGGAAAGGCAGGAGGAGGAGGAGGAGGAGGAGGAGGAGGAGGAGGAGGAGGAGGAGGAGGAGGAGGAGGAGGAGGAGGAGGAGGAGGAGGAGGAGGAGGAGGAGGAGGAGGAGGAGGGAGGAGGAGGAGGAGAGGGAGGAGGAGGAGGAGAGGAGGACGAAGAGGAGGAGGAGGACGAGGAGGAGGAGAAGGAGGAGGAGGAGGAGGAGGAATGATGAGGGAGGTGGAGGAGGGGGAGGAGGAGGAGGAGGAGGAGGAGGAGGAGGAGGAGGAAAAGGAGGAGGAAGAGGAGGAGGAGGAGGAGGAGGAGGAAAAGGAGGAGGTAGAAGGAGGAGGAGGAGGAGGAGGAGGAGGAGGAGGAGGAGGAGGATGATGATGATGATGATGATGATGATGATGATGATGATGATGATGATGAGGATGATGATGATGAGGAGGAGGAGGAGGTTGAGGAGAAAAAGGCGGAGGAGGAGGAAGAGGAAAAAGAGGGGGTGACGGAGGGGGATGAGGAGGACGAAGACGGCAACGGTCGACGTGGCACGGAGGCCCCGAGAGGTGCACGCAGACATGGCGGTCTCGTGGGGCACACGGTTGTTGCCGTTGTTGCTGCGGCAACAGGTGGTGTACAGAAACGTTGTGGTGCACGCAGGCATCGGGATGCACGCAGGGCGAGCTGACACAGATAATATGGCGAACGCAGGCACGGTGGTGTACACAATCGCTGCGGTGAACTTGGTTGCTTCTTGCACGCGGGCGTTGAACATTGCGGTGCACGCAGCACAATTACGTACGCAAACGCAACCTTGTTATCATTACTACGACCATTATTACTACTACTACGGCGACTACTAATACTAGTGACAGTAGTAGTAGTAGTAGTAGTAGTAGTAGTAGTAGTAGTAGTAGTAGTAGTAGTAGTACTAGTACTAGTAGTAGTAGTAGTAGTAGTAGTAGTAGTAGCACTACTACTACTACTACTACTACTACTACTACGACTACTACTACTACTACTACTACTGCTCGTGCTACTACTACTGGTATTATCATTAGTGCTAGTACTCGTATTATTGATAGTATTAGTGCTAGAACTAGTAGTCGTACTAGTACTAATCTTGCTATGTTTACTACAACGACTTCTGTTACTAGTGCTGCTACTACTACTACTACTATTACTACTACTACTACTACTACTACTACTACTACTACTTCTACTAGTACTAGTACTAGTACTACTACTAGTACTACTAGTACTACTAGTACTACTAGTACTACTACTACTACTACTACTACTACTACTACTACTACTACTACTACTACTACTAACTACTACTAGTGCTGCGTCTGTTACTACTACTACTACTACTACTACTATTTTTATTACTACTACTACTACTACAACATTTGATATTATCATTACGACGACTACTGCTACTATTTTGATTATTATTATTGCTACGACGACGGCTGTTATTATACCTACCACCACGATTGCTACTATTGCCATCGCTACGGTTATTCTTACCACTACCACTCATACTACTAGTACTTTCAGTATTACTGCTACCATTACTATTCGTACTACTACGACTACGACGACTACTAGGACTGCTACTGCTACTACCATTACTTCCTTGCTTACCACGACAAGTATTTCACCGACCATTTGTACTGTTGCTGCTACTGCTGATGGTGCTTTTCGGTTACTACCATGAATACCACAACCGCCACAACTACGACTACTACTCGTACTACTACTACTACGACGACTACTACTACTACTACTACTACTACTCGTATTACTACTACTACTACTACTACTACTCGTACTACTACTACTACTACTACTACTACTACTACTCGTACTACTACTACTACTACTACTACTACTACTATTACTACCACTACTACTATTACTACTACTACTACTACGACTACGACGACGACGACGACGACGACGACGACGACGACGACGACGACGACGACGACGACGACGACGACGACGACGACGACGACGGACGACGACGACGACGGCGACGACGACGACGACGACGACGACGACGACGACGACGACGACGGACAACGCCCGACGCCCGACGCCGACGCCGACGCCGACGCCGACCCCGACGACGAACGCCGACGCCGACGGGACCCGACGCCGACGCCGACGCCGACGCCGAGCCGACGCCGACGCCGACCCGACGCCGACGCGACGACGACGACGACGACGACGACGACGACGACGACGACGACGACGACGACGACGACGACTACGACGACGACGACACGACCGACGGACGACGACGACGACGACGACGACGACGACGACGACGACGACGACGACGACGACGACGGACGACGACGACGACGACGACGACGACGACGACGACGACGACGACGACGACGACGACGACGACGACGACGACGACGACGACGACGACGACGACGACTACTACTCCTACTCCTACTCCTACTCCTACTCGTACTCCTACTTGTACTACTTCTAGTACTACTACGACTGCTACCACTACTACGGCTACTGCTATTGCTGCTGCTACTGCTACTACCACTACTACTACTACTACTGTTACTACGAGCGCCAGCACTACTATTCTTATTATTTGTATTTCTATTTATACTACTCGTGTTACTTTGTTTTATTGCTACTACCACCCTAGTGATAATACCAACTTTACTACAACATCTCGTATTTTGATTACGGTTACGGTTATTGCTGTTACTACTGGTGCTATTAGTACAGCTAGTATCAGTAGTAGTAGTAGTAGTAGTAGTAGTAGTGGTGGTGGTAGTGGTGGTAGTAGTAGTAGTAGTAGTAGTAGTCGTAGTAGTAGTAGTAGTAGTAGTAGTAGTAGTAGTAGTAGTCGTAGTAGTAGAACTAGTACTACTACTACTACCATTCCAACGGCTAGTACTAGTACTACGGATATTTCTACTACTACTACTGTTAACATTATTACTACTACTACTTCTACTACTACTACTACTGCTACTACTACTACTACGATTCGGACTAGGACTACAACTGCTACGTCCACAACTACAACTCGTACTGTTACCACAACTACCACTACAACTACCACCTCTACTGCTACTACTGCTGCTACTACTACTACTACTGCTACTACTACCACTGCTACTACCACTACAACTACTAGTCTGATTATCATTACCACTACTACCATCACTTCTATTATTGTTACTACTACTACTACTACTACGACTCGTATCCGTACTACTACTACTACTACTACTACTGCTAGTACTACTACTATTACGTTTAATATTACTGATTTTACTTCTACTACTACTACTACTACTACTACTACTACTATTCCTCCTACTACCATCACTACTACTATTACTACTGCTACTACTAGTGCTACTACTGTTATTACTCTTACGGCGCCGACTACTATTTTTTAGTATTATTATTGTTACTACTACTTCTACTACTACTGCTACTACTACTACTACTACGACTAGTACTACTTTTACTGCTACTACTACTACTACCACTACTACTACTACTACTACTACTACTACTACCACCACAGCTACTA
>CAUYUJ010020268.1:44019-62931 GCA_963575745.1 Prorocentrum cordatum
AGGAGGAGGAGGAGGAGGAGGAGGAACAGGAGGAGGAGAAGGAGGAGGAGGAGGAGGAAGATGATAGTGGTGGTTGTGGTGGTGATGCTGTTGGATGTGGAGGTGGAGGCAACGGAATCACCATGAGCAGGAATATGAGGATGACGAGGATAGAGGCTAATGGGGGGAAGGAGAAGGACATAGGAGGATGAGAGAGGAGGGGCCTGATACTGGGGAAAACGCAGTGCAAGGATTACGAGCAGGACGGGGAGGAGGAGGAGGAAGAGGAGGCGGAGGAGGAGGAGGAGGAGGCGGAGGCGGAGGCGGAGGAGGAAGAGGAGGAGGAGGAGGGAGGAGGATGAGGAGGAGGAGGCGGAGGCGGAGGCGGAGGCGGAAGCGGAGGCGGAGGCGGAGGAGGAGGAGGAGGCGGAGGAGGAGGAGGAGGCGGAGGAGGAAGAGGAGGAGGAGGAGGAGGAGGAGGAGGAGGATGAGGCGAGGGAGGAGGATGAGGAGGAGGTGGAGGAGGAGGATGATGAGGATCGCGCGCCACTGAGGGGGAAGGAAAAGGGGGAAAGAAGTCCCACAGTCCGCCACTGCCCCAGGGGGGCCCTTCAGAGTGGACCTTTGTGAACCAAGGGCAGGAAGGCCGAAGACCCGCCCGAGGTCCGCGACAGGGCCCCCCTGGGGTACAGTTCAGCAGCCAGCCAGTTCATCGACGTCCTGCCCTTCAGAACGTTCGAATCTCACCCCAGGCTTCAAAGCTTGGCCGTCATTGAGGCCGAAAGCCAGGAGGAAGTTGGCAAACTGTTCCCTCTCTGGTCCCAAACTTCTTATCTCGAGGCTGGGCCCCTGAAACTCTCTCGAGCCACCCCAACCAAGCTCTCGCCGCCCCCCCAGGAGACCTCCAGGGGCCCAGCTTGAGAGGTCTATTGGGGTGCTTCACATTCGACACCGCCTTGGTATATTCCTTGCCAGTGTCCCCTAGGGCCCTTAGCGAGCCTAGACAACTGGAACTCAAACCCATGGCCCCAGAGGAGGCCGTTGCGTAGCCTCCACAGGCGGAATACAAAACCGTTGGAGGTTGATTTACCTCCAAAACTTCAACCTCCAGGAGACCGTGTTGGTTGAAAAACCAAGGCATCTGGTTCTTATCATTTGCCCGCTCGGCCAACTCTGGGGTCAGCACTTCTCTCTGGCCTGCGGCGGAGGAGGATTGGGCGGGGGTAGTAGTAGAGGCAGCAGCCGCTTCCCCCTCCTCCCACCACGCCTTCGTGATCACTTCCACCAACTCGCCAACGGCCTCGAGCGAACAAAGAGTGAGTCCATGGGCTCCTACATTGTCAACCATTTCTTGATCTGCATCTTGGGCTCGGCCCTGCTGATATACTTCCCTAACGTGCGCGCCAGGCTGAACGTTCCTTTGGCCATCGAGACCACATCTTTGCTCCTGCGGGCAAGCTCCGCCCCAGCTCTTGACGGCCTATACGCCACTTGATCGCCTTCATGTTCAAACAAAGGGAGGCGCCCTTCCCGAACCGCAGTCGCGCTGGTGTGTGCGGGAACCTTTCTACCGGTGACCTTTGGCGGCCCCCCTTCTAGAAAAGTCTGCTTCTACAGGTGAGCGCGCAAATTGCCAGGCATGACTGCCCCATCAGGGCACCCGCAGCACTGCAGCGTCCATTTGCAATCAGTGTACCCTGTGAAAGAGCCTAAAGACGGCGTTGTGACCTGAGAAGCTGGCCTCCTCCCCTCGAGAGGGGGAGGAGCGGTGGGGATGAGCGACGGTCGGGGCGGGCTGGCTTTCCAGTTCCGCCCCCGTGCCCAAAGAACCCACGGGGCTGCCCCTGCGCACCTGTCGCTGGGGGGCCCGCAAGAAACTCCCAAACCGTGCGACAGGGACAACCTCTGACCAAAAAGGGACACAAGGGAAGGGAAAGGCGACGTCGGCAGGCGGAACCCCAAAGCTCGGGTTCTGAGGCTGGCTGCGCAACCAGCATGGCCCGCCAGAGCGCGCGCCCTGCCCCTCACACAATCGTCGCCATCTCTGGCCAAAGGGGAAGGCGACGTCGGCAGGCGGAACCCCGAAGCTCGGATTCTGAGCCTGGCTGCGTAACCAGCACCGCCCGCCAGAGCGTGCGCCCAACCCCTTCCAGAGATCCTCGCCATCCCTGGCCACCTGGTCTGGGCAGACATCTCGTGGGGCCGCCCTATGCCATTCGGCCAACGGGCGGAGCTCTCTGTCAAATCGCCGCTGGTCCAAGAGAGAGGGCGTGGCCCTCTGCTCCGCGCCCGAGTGGCGGCCCAGCTGGCCCGCGCGCCCCGAGGTGCGCGGGGCTGACGCCCAGTGGGGGAACGGGGGAATGTGCGGCGCCGCGCTTGCGGGGCGGCCGTGCATGGCTGGCTCGCGCGGCCGCGATTGCGCTTGGGCTGTGGGTTGCGCGGGCGCATTCTGCGATGGCCTTCGACGGGCCTGGAGCGCGCGCGGAGGGTGGGCGCCCCCGCCAGCACGGGCGGCAAGTGCCGCGGGCCTGGGCGCCCCGCTCGCGTCCTGCGTCGGCGACGAGATCGTCGTCGGCGGCGCTCGACTGCGTTAGCAGAAGTTCGCCTTGAACCTCGCCGGCGCCCGTCGGACTGGTGCTGTTCGGAAGCGACGAGCACTTCGACGGCGGCGCCGATGCGGCGGCGCCACAGGCGGTCGCGATCGCGAGCGACTGGGAGTCCGTGGGCGTGGAGATCGCCGAGCCGCAGGGGCAGCGCGGCCTCGGCAACGCGATGCAGGTCCTCCAGGCGGCCGACGACGAGAGGGGGCGAGCGCGCCGTCATGGCGACCTCGGACGGCGCTCCTTGGAATCAGCGCTCGCGATGCACGTGCGAGCTGGGGCGGCGCCCTGCGCTGCGTCGACGACGAGATCTGCGCCGCCGAGCAGGGCGTCGTCGCCGCGCTCGACTGTGGCGACTCCACGAAACAAAATGGTTTCGACATCGGCTGGGAAGTTGCCCCTGGCCTTGCCAGCGAGTGCCAGCGCGCGCGCCGCGGCGTGGATGGCGCGCGCCTCGGGCTGGTGCTGCTCGGGGACAGAGAGTGCGTCGACGGTGGCGCCGTCGCGGCGGCGCTGGAGGCGGCCCCGATCACGGGCGACTGAGAGTCCATCGGAACGACGATCGCTGGGCCACTGGGGCAGCGCGGCTTGCCGGCGTGGCGCAGGCCCTCCTGGCGGCCGACAGCGCGTTCGCGGGCGACCGAGGATGGCGCGGCGGCTTCGCGGCGCCCTCGGAGGGCGGGCGCGCGAGCGCGCGCCGCGCAACCATGGGGGCCGCGGCTCGAAAGGATGAGGGGGCGCAGGTCTGCGCGGCCCCGATCGCCGGGGGGCGCGACGGACAGTCTGGGTGCGCCCGGGGGCCGGGCGAGCGAGCGCCGAGGGGGCCGGCTGCGAGGGCGTCCGAGGCCTCGGCGTTCGCCGGCAACCGTCAGCCGTGGGCCATCGAGGACGGATTGCCCCGTCGCCCGCTCGTCGGCGGACGGGGGGGGGGGGCGCGAGGGGGGGGGGGGTTCGGACGAATGATATTCTCAATGTAAAAACGAATAGCAATACTAACAATAACAGTGCCAATGATGCTGATGAGAGGAAGACGCATCAGAAAGCATATGACGAACAAGAATACCAGTGAGGAGAATGTGCGGAGAAGGCGGCGAATAATAATACTTCTAATGCTAATTAAACTAATAGTAGAGAGACGCACTAGTAATCAGCTTCATAACACGAATAGTAATATTGCTAATGTTAAGCGCACTCACGATACAACTATTTAGACGACTAATCACATATGCGCGCGAAAATTCTACTAGTAGTGAAACTGGTGCGACTAACACCACTAATGAGCATAGTATGGGTAGTCATGTTAATAACAGAGTCTATCGGAGTATATAATTCAAGTACGCCTGGGATAATAGTGATAAGGAGGACACAAGCGCTAGCTTCAATAAGAATGATACCAATACATATACCAGGATTTGAAACATATCACGAGAAATAAGACGAAGCATTTTCATACCACGAATAATGACAATGAAACTAGGAAGACGAGCGCTACTAATAGTCAGAATGCGACTAATAAGACGTATAAGGGTAGTCGTAATAATCGCGCGCGTAATAAGACGAACGCTAATACCGACGAGCAGGAAACATATGCATCACATTATTAATAAAAAATGACAATTATTTCACGACTAGTAACATGATGAATACAACAAATACCAATATTCGTATCAATAGAATTAACTACCCACAATACTCGTATCTGTAAGGATAATGGTCAGACGATAGAGAAAGTAATGGGAAGACGCGTGTGAATGTAATGCGATATAAGAACGAAACATGTAGCCATGATGCTGATGCGACTTACTAAACATGCGAATGGTGATACTGGTGCGAATCATAGTAAGACCAATCGGAATAGTACTGACAGTGGCCGCAACAAGCGTACTACAATTAGTGATGATAATTCGGATGAACAAATGGCACTCGTAGTAATACGCATAGTCATAAGAAGAAGAAACATACGAATCATATTAATAAGAGAGCTACCAGTAATACTTATATTACTACGAGTGTTGCTACTACTGAGAATGGTGAATGGTGGCGCTAATACTAATGCCCAGTATAGTAAGAATAATGCGACCAAACTTAGTATTCATAAGAAGAGTTCTCGGCATACTAAGATTAAGATAATGGAGCCAGAACGTAGCAATGACACAACCCTACCAGCCAACATGCGACGCACGCGAAGAATAATAGATCTACTGCGAATGATGAAACGGGGGAAATTATTGTTAATGAGATACGAAAGAAGAGCCATGCCAAGCGAACTGGTAAGATGAATACTACTGCGGATGCAAGTGCTACTGATGCGAATGATGCAGCTAATAAGAAGACGCCCAATAATGCAAATAGGAGGAGCTTTGAGGAGGAGGGGGGGGGGGGGGGGGGGGGGGGTATTTGGGGGGGGGGGAGGACGGGGAAGAGCATGATGATGAGGGGGGGGGGGGGGGGGGCGGGGTGGGTGGTGTGGGGGGGGGGGGGGGGGGGCAGGGGGGCGGGGGGGGGGCGGGGGGGGCAGGGGGGGGGGGGGGGGGGAGAGGGGGGGGAAGAGGAGGAGGGGGGGGGGGGTGACGAGGAGCAGCAGGAGGGGGAGGAGGAGGAGGAGGCAAAAATGATGATGATGATTATGATGAGGATGATGATGCTGGTGACGACGATGATGATAGTGGTGATGATGTCGATGACGATGGTGATGCTGATGATGATGCTGCTGATGCTGATGATTATGATGAGGATGGTGGGTGATGATGATGGTGAGGGTGGGGGGGGGGGGGGGGGGGGGGGGCGTCCGTAGTCGTGTTGGTTCAAGATGTTTCTGGCCCTCGGACAGACCGTGGGTGCCTTTGGTCCGAGGCTAGCATTCGATTCCTTGCAGCCGCAGTCGAGCTTCGCGCTGCTGGGGCCTAGTGTTCTCGCCGGGCCCAGCGGTCGCCGCTGATTCATGGTCGAGCCGGAGAAGGGCAGCAGAGGAGATGGTGGAGGCTGGCGGCGGGGCGGTTGGGCGCGCGCCAACGGGCGCTGTCGAGCCGAGGGCAGCTATGAGTGGGGGCGCGCGTGGTACCTCTGTGGCGCGGCCAAGCCCAATTCGCCCGAGGCGTTGGATCCTCGGCCTCCTGTGGGTGCCTGGGGCAAGCGTGTGCTGTCCGACGAAGAGTTCGCGTCCCAGCTTGACGATGACGCGTTCCGCGCTCTCGTGCCCTCTTTGTCCCAGTCCCAGCGGGGCAAACTGCTCCATCGTCGTGCCGTGGCGGCCGCAGGCCTGGCTGAGCCCGTCGTGGTCGCTGTGCTGCAGGCCTCGCAGGGCGTGGGCCCTTTGTCCGCGCGGCTGCTGGCGGCGCGAGCCAGGCCCGACAAGGCTCAGGCTGCGGCGCAGGAGGCCATCGATTACGTCGTTGAGGTCTACGACGAGTTGCAGGTGCTCCAGGACAAGTACGCCGAGGCGCGGGCGCGGGTCGGCGCCTTGGCAGGCCCGCGGCCTGCGCGCCCCCCCGCCCAGCTGCAAGCGGCCCACCGAGCCCTCGACGGCGTGGTCGACGCCCTGGCGGCTCAGGGGGGCCAGGCGGCTCAGCTCGCCCAGGCGCTGGGCGCCGTCCAGCAGGCGCTGTCCACCTTGGCGCCTGCGGGCGGGCTGGCGGCGGGAGCGCCTCCCCCCGCGGCCGCGCCTCAGCCGCCGGTTGGCGGCTTGGCCCCCGCGGCGGGGGGGCAGCGGGCGCGCGAGGGGGCGCGCAACACCCCAGGTGCTTCACGGGCGCCCTGCAGGTGCGAGCTGGGGCGAGCCCGCGGGCGATGGCGACGTGGGCGTGGAGCTCGTCGGCGCTGACCCTGGCCTGGCCCCGCTTCAATTTCCGGCGCTGCCCGGCGACGAGAAGGCTGCCCAAGAGGCCAGGCGCAGGGCGGCAGCGATCGCCGGGCTCGAGCTCAGCCAACGAGCTCAGGAGGCGGCAGAGGCGGCGATCGGAGGCGCAGCGGCCGCGGGCCCCGCCCGCCGCCGCAGCCGCTCCCGCGCGGCGGGCCAGGCCGAGACCGCATCGGCCCCCCCCGCGGCGGGCCGAGCGGGAGGGGCCGTTGCCGAGGCGGGGAGGCAGCGGGGGTGGCTCCGTCAGCGGCGGGCGGCGCAGCCCGTCTCCCTCCGCGGCGCCGTCGGCTGTGGCGTCGGAGGGCCCAGCGCGGCAGCGAGGCTCGTCATCAGGCGGCCCGCGCACCTGGACTTTCACCGCGTGCAACGCCGCGAGCTGGCGGAGCTGGCGGCGCTTCCTGCAGGCCGAGGCTGAGGGCGACGCGGTGATGCCGCAGGAGATAGCGGTCGCCCCCGCCGACCGCGGCATGGCAGAGGACTCTCTGGATCGCCTCGGCTGGAAGACCGCGGTGGCGCCTAGCCGCGACGCAGGTGGTGGCCTCTCGAGCGGAGTTGCGGTCGCAGTCAGGCCGCGCCTTGGGATTGGGCCCCCCCCCGGAGTCAGGCGCCCGTGGCCTTCGGGGCGGGTCGGTCTCATGTGGCTCAGCGGGCGAGTCGAGGGGGGCATCCTCATCGGCTCGGTCTACCTTGTCTCGGGAGGCGGCCTCGACGATGTCTCGTTCCCGGTTTTGAAGCAGCTGGGCGAGGCCTTGCGGGCCTTGGGGCAGCCCTTCATCCTCGGATGCGACTGGAATGTGGAGCCCGCGGGGCTCCTGGCGTCTGGGTGGGCGGCGTCGCTGGGTGCTGCCATCGCGTCGCTCGGCTATTTCGTGGTTTCAATTGGGTTTCTATCTGGAGTCATCGGTTGTCCCCAACAGGATGATGTTACCACCAGCCCGCATTTGGCTGTGCAGCTGCGGGTGCCTGGGGCCCCCTCCTCGGTTCAGCTCCCATCGTATAGGTTGCCCAAACCTTTCCCCTTGGACCTCCCTACGGGGCCTCGCCTTGAGGGGCTGAATTGGAGCCGTGTCATCCAGGGCTTAGATTCGGTCGCCACCTCAGGGGATCTCGCCAATGGCTACCTCGCGTTTTGCGATCAGGCAGAGGCTGAGCTGTCCCTATTCCTCGGCCACTCGGAGGCGGAGGCGAAATTGTACTCTTGAAGGGGTCGTGGGGCCACTGTTGTTCGGCGGTCGGTGTTGCGGAAGTCAGGGGGAGCTTATCCCAGGGCCTCTGCTGAAGCTAGAGCGTGGAGAAAGGTTTCGCGCCGTCTTCAGGAGCTTCGGTTTCTGGTTCACCGCGGCCAGTCGGACTCCTCGGACGCGCGGCATCTGTGACTGAAGCTTCTCTCGTGGGCTGGTCAGCTTCGCTCTTGCACCGAGTGGGTCACTTTTTTTCGGGCGTGGCTGTCGGGGCAGATTTTGGGGCCCGAGCTAGATCTGTCTGATGTCATTCAGCACCTCGCCTCAGTGGTGAGCACTCTCGAGAGCAGGTTCGCTGTGCAGAGGGCCAAGGACTGGGGGGAGACGGTCGCTCGAGCTGTGCGCCATGGAGGTGGGCTTGCCCATCGCATCGCCCGCCAGCCGACCGAGTGGATCCCCGACGAGGCCTCGGAGTGCCAGGACGGAGCGCCCGCTGGGGCGGACGCCCCCCCCCCGGGGACTTGGAGTCTGAGTGGAAATCTATATGGGCCTGGAGTCGTCTGAAGAGGCAGCGTCAAGGATTCAAGCTGACATCGCGCGCGTCCAAGGGCTTGACCTCCCTCCGATAGATGGGCCCCCTAGCCCCGATAGGCTACGCAGAGTTCTCAGGGGATTCAGACGATGAACGGCAGTGGGGGCTGATGGCTGGCGCCCGTGCGTCCTTCAACAGATCGCCGATCAGGGCCTGGTGTGCGTGGGGTTTGTGCTCTGGAAGATCTAGAAGCTGATGGCGTTCCCGTTTCAGCCATGGAAAATTATCATTGGGTTTCTTCAGAAGCCCGAAGGAGGACGTAGACCGATTGGGATTCCCACCGCGTTCCGCCGTATCCTTGGGGCTCTTCGACGGGGTTGCGCGGTTCTGTGGGGGAGTTCGTTTCCGCGAGATTGGGCTTTCGGCATCAGGGGCAAGTCTTGTGAGCAGGCGGCGTGGAGGCAGGCGTTCGGGGCTGAGTGGGCCAAGGCCAATCGTCAGGCCTCGGCCAGCGCCCTAGTGGACCTCCAGAAGGCCTACGAGATGGTTTCCCACGTTCGGCTTCTTCGGAGGGGCCAGGGGCTCCAATTCGTCGTAGGCCAGCCCTCCTCGTCATCATGTGCCCCGGACCGAGTGCCCTGCAGGTGGGTGTCGTCATCTCCCAGGATTCGTTTCGCATTTCCCGGGGGGTCATCGCGGGCTGCGCCTTCGCTGCGACGTTGCTTCGCATGTTGCTCCTGCCCATTTTGGATGGGGTGATCCGAGAGACCGCGCTCGCCGCGTGCCTGGTGGTCGACGATCGCGCGTTGTCCTGCGCGGGCCGAGAGGACCGCGTAGTTCGCGTGCTTTCTAGGGGCGCGCTCAATCTGTGTACCCGACTGGAGCTCGAGGGGTTCAAGGTTTCTCGCGAGAAGTGCCAGCTCACGTTGTCTCCCAGGAAAGTCTCCAAAGCTCTGATTTCCAGGTCGCGGGCGTGGAACTGCCAAGGGGCCGAAGGTGTTAAAAACCTCGGTGTTGGTTCCTCGCTGAGCAGGCGTAAACGGGCTACTCGCGCGCGTGGGCCGTGTCCTATCAAGCGCAGGGTCTGGTTTCGTCTGCCTCGGTCCGCTCGCATGGGCCTGAGTGGGAGATCCAAGTCATGAGGAACCGCCGCCGTGTTTGGCCAGAATTACGGGTGTCTCCACCAGAGTCCTCGAGAGTTTCAGGGCCACCTCGGCCTCGGCCATCTGTGGCCCAGCGGCGGGTCGGTCTCGCGCGTTGCAGTTTGCTTTGCCGGTGGCCCCCAAAACGGATCCCGTCTATGCGGCCGACAAGTTGCCGCTGCAGTTCTGGGGCCGAGCGGTTGTCGAGCAGTGGTTTTCGCGTGCTTTTGACGAGGCTTGTGAGGCCTTCCCCGACCAAGTCACAGGGCCCTGTTCGGCCGTCTTGAACATTCTGTCGCGCCCAGGCTGGAAAGGCGCCGGGTGGGGTCGGTGGGGGGCGGCGGGGTGCGTGGTGATTGAGCTGCAGAATGTTTGGCCTGCTACGTTAGGTGAGCTGGTGGACCTGGAGGGGCTGGCGGGGTCGACGGGGTTCGAATCCCTGCTCGGACCTCCCATGCGCGAGCCGGTGAGGCATGCCTGGGCCCAGCTGGTTCGAGAAGGCTTACAGAAGATGCCGCCTGCCCGCCGACTGGGAGGGTGGGGTCTGGCATTTGCGCCAGCGCGCGCAAGTGTCGCCCTGGCCCGCGACTGTCGAACAAAGGGGCGCCATTATGAATGTGCTCTTCGGTTTACCTCGTGGCGCTGGGGCATGGCGGGGGAACTGAGAGGGGGTGCGGCGGCTTCTTCCGTAGTTGTCTGGCCGCGCATGTAGCTGGGAGACCGTGGCCTCAGCGTCGCCTGTTTCACGCGCGTGCTGCCGATTCCGCGATGTGCACTGTTTGTGGCCAGGGGGCGGGCGACGCCCCGCATGGGCTGTTCCTTTTTGTTGTTGTTGTTGTTGTTGTTGTTTTTGTTTTTCAGATTGTTCGGGGCAGCCACGGTCTCGACGCAGTGTCGCAGGCTGGGGCCGTCTGCGCCGAGGATGATGCTCTGCTGTTCCGATGCCTAGTTGATTCCAATCTTCGCTTGCAACCGCCACCTGATCAGTCGGGCTTCATTCTCTCGGACGGGCCACTGGCGGGAGGAGTAGTCACGGGCGCTGTTGCCAGTGGCGGAAGCCTCCTCAACCCCGATCTTCCGCTTTGTTCGAGAGGAGGTTGGGCGGTTGTCTCGGCCGATCTGCGCGGCATCTCGCGGGGGGCCTGCTTTGGGCCCCTCCCCGCAGCCCTGCAGGATATTGGCCTCGCTGAGCTGTGGTCCTTCTTTCAGTGCCTGTCTCTCGCGGCTGCGCCGATCGCGATCGCCGTCGACTGCCGTGCGATCGTCGACGGGGTTGCGGCTGGAAAGGCTCGATGTTTGCGCCCGAATCGGCTCTATTCTGAAGTCTGGGCTCGGATTTGGTTTGGGTTGGAGGGCCCGGAGGCCGACGGTGTTTCGGTTCGCTGGGTTCGGTCTCGCAAAAGCTGGCCACGCGCCCAGAGACGGGGCGTGCCCATTTTTTTTTTTTTTTTTTTTTTTTTTTTTTTTTTTTTTTTTGTGTTCGAGGCAATGTTCTGGCGAATGAGTTCGCTAAGCGAGGGGCCGAGGCGCATCCCAGGGGCGAAGACTGGGCCCGCGGGCGCGCCTTGGCCTGGTGGGCGTTAGCTGTCACGCTGCGTACTGAACTGTCGGATCCTGCACCACTTGGCGCTCCCGGATTTTCCGGATGTGTCGAGCGAAGAGAACTATGCACATGCACCGATCCTGGCAAGGCCCATCTTTGACCCAGGATCGGTGCATATGCCTTCCTGGCCAAGGTAGGAGGGCGTATGCACCGATCCTGGGCTCAGGATGGGCCTGGCCAGAATCGGTGCATGTGCATAGTTCTTTTTCCTCTAATGTGGTCCGTCCTCAGGTGGTCAGGGTCCGTTTGGGCCCTCTCGACCTGGTTTCGGACCCTCGGGGCCACCAGGTCAAGCTCGTTCGTGGTCGCCGGGGGTGCGTGTCCCGAGGCCGATCGGCGTCGTATCGCTGCAGAGTTGTTTCTCGGCCTTGCCCAGGGGTCCCAGAGTTTGTGTCTCGTGCCCACCCGTCCCATCGGTTGTGGTGGGCGAGGGGGCCCACAGAAGGAGTTGTTTGGTGCTCGCGCTGCGGTGCGCATGGAGCCCAGCAGGTGCTCAAGATCGGCAGGCCCTGTGTCCATCCCGCGGACGGGCCGCCGCTCATTGAAAGCGTTGCGAAAGGGCAAAGACCCTTCCTCGGGATCCCTCCTCCCTCGTCCCTTTCCTGTCTCCCCTCCGCGGGAATCTCGGGAGTTGGGTTGGGTGGAGGGCCTCCGCTCGGTCCTCTCTGAGGTCGAGGATCCCGATTTTTTTTTTTTTTTTTTTTTTTTTTTTTTTTTTTTTTTTTTTTTTTTTTTTTTTTTTTTTTTTATATATATATTATTATTATTATTATTATTATTTTTTTTTGTTTTTTATTATTATTTATATATATATATATATGTATATAATATTACATATACGCCATATTATATATATCGTGTGCTAGGGGTGGGCGCTCCTCCTGCGCCCCCTCGTTCTCTCGGGCCTGCCCCGCCTGATGCGGGCGGGACCGCCGTGGAGCCCAGCGCGGTGGCGGAAGTGGCAGTAGCGCCGCCCGCTGCGGGCTCCCATCGTTGCGGAACTCGTGGGACTTTGCGGGGGCGGTTCTTTCTGGGACCGCCCCCGAAGGAAGGGAAAGGGACAGGGAAAGAGGAGGAGGAACAGGTGGAGGAGGAGGAGGAGGAGGAGGAGGAGGAAGATGACGGTGAGGGCGGGGAGGAAGAGGAGGAGGAGGAGAGCAGAAGGGGAGGAGAAAGCAGAGGAGGAGGATGAGGAGGAGAGGAATGAGGAGAGGAGGACAAGGAGAGGAGGAGCAGCAGGAGGAGGAGAGAGCAGGAAGGAGAGGTGACAAGCGGGAGGAGGAGGAGTAAGGAGGAGGAGGAAGAGGAGGAAAGAGGAGGAGAGGAGAGGAGCGGAGAGAGGAGGAGGAAGGAGAGGAGGAGGAGGAGGAGGAGGAGGAGGATGAAGAGGAGGCGCATGAGGAGCAGGAATTGGAGCAGGAGCAGGAGCAGGAGGAGGAAAAAGAGCAGGATCATGAGCAGGAACAGGAGCAGGAACAGGAACCGGAGGAGGAGGAGGAGGAGGAGGAGGAGGAGGAGGAGGAGCAGGAGGAGGAGGAGGAGGAAACAGGCGGCGGCGGCGGTGCTCGGCTGATCCACGTGTCCGCTCGCGTGAAAGTCGTGAGAGAAGCAAGGCAGCACACGGAACACGAGTGCGCTACAGATACCGGTGCAATCGCACGTGGGGGGGCTCAGGGGAGCGTCTCGCGAGCCCAGCACGGAGATATCCATGGGGCGAGACCACTCCCTCGAGGCTCAGTAAAAAATTACGGCGGCCTCGAAACTGGACAGCGGGCGAGCCGTCAACAACATAAAGAGGTTTTAAAGGGCAGCGAGTTCAACCTGAAAAAGGAACACTAAAATTACAGGGTCCCAGGGCGTCGATCCGCGGAACAGTTATTGTCGGCACTCGGGGTCCCTCTGATCAGTCGGTAGATCGCTGCATCTAAAGCCGAGGAGGAGGTCAGGCGGGGACGACGAGACGAGGACTCAGGCGACGGAGGCAATCGAGGACAAGGAGGGGGGGGAGCTGGCCTGACCAGTACTGTGCTGGCGGGCCTTCTTCTCTGTAATGACGCTTCTTGCCCTGGACTCAGGCTCTGGCCTCTCAACCGATGTCGCCGCAGCTGAGTGCCCTCGTGCCATTGTCGGAGCAGCTGTCGACTCTGCTGATGTGGTGACTCTCGCGTCTAGCTGTCCAGTCCGTCCAAGGCCAACTGCAGCAATCTCTCCTGGTGGGACTTCGGCGGTGTGCCTCTCATGATCTTCGCCCCCAGCTGTACCAGCGCCGCCAGGACTTCTGACTGGGCCCGTGTCTCGGGCTTCTATTAGACTTTTCATGGCACTCTTGTCGTGCGTGTAGGACACGCGACAGTACTTCACCTGCTGGGCCCGCGACGCGTTCGTGAGCAACGGATCCGCCTGCACTCGGTCGAGGTAGGTCTTGATGGCCGTGGAGTTCTGTGCGCCGACTCGATCTCCTCGTTGCTGGAGGGCGCCCACGGGCGCGAGCCACAGGTGGGGGTGCGGAACCCCGCTTGAAGATCCTGAAGCATGCCAAAACATTGTTCTCGGGATTTCAACGCCACGTATCAACGTGAGTGCTGCGTCTTGTCGATCCGGAATCGCGCCAGAGCGCCATGTTTGGGACTTCGACACCGCGAACCAACACAACTGTAGCACCCGCATAATCCTGAATCTTTGTAAGACACAATGTTTTGATACGTTGGTCATGGGAACCCGTGAAACTGTTGCAACTTTCGAAGAATAATGTACGCGGCGCTAAGGCGAGAGCCACATTTAAAAAAGGAGCCGCCCTCACTTCGTGAAACTCTTGCGTGTTTTTTAAATGAATGTGCGCGGTGCTAAGGCGAGAACCACATTTTGAAAACCACCCGCCCTCAATTCGTGAAACTCTTGAATTTTTGAGAAGCGAATGTGCGCGGCGCTAAGGCGAGTGCCACATTTAAAAAACCACCCGCCCTCACTCCGTGAACTCTTAGCAAATTCTTAAACCGAGTGTGCGCGGCGCTAAGGCGAGAGCCACATTTTGAAAACGACCCGCCTTCAATCTTCAATCCGTGAAGCTCATGCAAATTCTTAAAGCGAGTGTGCGCGGCGCTAAGGCGAGAGCCACATTTTGAAAACCACCCGCCCTCAATCCGTGAAGCTCTTGCAAATTTTGCATGTGCGCGGCGCTCAGGCGAGAGCCACATTTTGAAAACCACCCGCCCCCTATCTATGAAACTCTTGCAAATTTTGAGAAGCGAGTGCGCGCGTCGCCAAGTCGAGAGCCACATTTTGAACACCACCCGTCCTCTA
This sequence comes from Prorocentrum cordatum, assembly GCA_963575745.1. Taxonomy (NCBI): domain Eukaryota; class Dinophyceae; order Prorocentrales; family Prorocentraceae; genus Prorocentrum; species Prorocentrum cordatum. Next base: position 58,213 of record CAUYUJ010020268.1, read on the forward strand.
TCTGTGAAGCTATTGCCACTTTTGAAGCTTCAGAGTCATAAATGGTGAGGAAGTCTCAAGCGAAACGCCCGTCCCGCCCTAAAAACTGGCCTCAGGGTGCGATAGGGAGAAGTTATTGAATCGCTTCGCTCATTCCGCCGGCCCATAGTGTAGCGTCGCTGGCACTTGCTTGCGTGCTTGGGGGGGCATTTGGGTGGCCTCCTGGGGCCGCTTGGGGGCCTCTTGGGGGCCTCCTGAGGGCCTGTTGGGGGCCTCTTGGGGCCTCTTAGGGGCCTCTTGGGGCCTCCTGGGGACTTCTGAGGGCCGAGGGCTCGAAATATTGTTTCGTGTTCCCCCCCTGGGGTCCCTCTTGGGGCGTTCTTGGGGCCCTCTTGGGCCGTCTTGGAGGCCTCTTGGGCCGTCTTGGAGCCCTCTTGGGCCGTCTTGGGGCCCTCTTGGGGGCCTCTTGGGCCCTCTTGGGGCGGTCTTGGGGGCCTCTTGGGCCGTCTTGGGGTGTCGTGAAGCCGAAAAGGTGGAAACGCCAAAATCTCTCCAAAACCTAAGGAAAAGCAGTGAATTTTGCCTCTTGGGGCCCTCTCGGGAGTGCTCTTGGAGGCCTCTTGGGGCGTCTGGGGGCCATCGTGGGCGTCTTGGAGCGATCTTGTGGCATCTCGGACCCCTCATGTAGCATCTTGGGGGCCTCTTGGAAGCCTCTTGGCCCTTCTTGGGGCTCTCGGGGACGTCTCGGAGCCGCGTTGGTGCGCTGGTGGAGCGCCCTGGTGACTCCTCCCGGGACTCTCTCGGGACCTTGCCGGGGTACTTTCCGCCCGGGGGCCCCCAGGGGCCGCCCCGCGCGCGCGAAGTAACAGATTGTAAAGCAGTCACCGGAGATTTTAGCACGCCTCTGGCCCGTTGGGCCGGCGAATTTATAAGGAGAAGGGAAGGAGGAGGAGGAGGAGGAGGAGGAGGAGGAGGAGGAGGAGGAGGAGGAGGAGGAGGAGGAGGAGGAGGAGGAGGAGGAGGAGGAGGAGGATGAGGAGGAGGAGGAGGAGGAGGAGGCAGGATGAGGAGGAGGAGGAGGAGGAGGACGAGGTGGGAAACGAACCTGCAGGCGGGAGGCGGGGGAAGTAGAAAGAGGGAGAGGGGAGGGAGGGAAGATGCCCCAGGCGTTACGACCCATCGATGCTTTCCGCCGATTCCTTGCGGCGTTCGCCGAGGTACTGGGACTCGAGCAACAAGCACGTGAAGCAGAGGTCGAAGCTGAGGCTCTGCTGCTGCTGCTGCTGCCGCTGCTGCTGCCGATGCCACTGCCGCCGCAGCCACTGCCGGCACCGTGCTGCAACTGCCAGTGCAGCTGCCATCGCAGTCGAAACCCTGTGCTGCGCCCGCGAGTCCAGTCGTGCCCGTCCTCCCCCCCTCTGCGGGAAGAGGAGGGTGAAGGGAACGACCGACGGACAGATGGAGGGATGACATGCTGGAGGGATGGAGTGCTGAAGCGGGATGGAGGTAGCGATGAAATGTAGCGGCACCGCTCTTCGCTTCCCGCGTCCTCTCCCCCCTCCCGCCCCGTTTGCTTCGCTCGGCCTCACCCGCGTCGCCTTCCTTTCCCCCTGGTCTTCCTCCCCACTCCTCTCTCCTCCTTCCTGCTCCCCCCCAACCGCAATTTGCTCAAAACTCTTTCCCGGAACTCTTCGTGGGCACGATCCTGATCTGTTTCCCAAACCGCGTCCAGCCGTGGCGTCGAGTGAGACTTCGGAAGGTCTGCCGGCGGAGGAAGAGGAGGAGGAGGAGGTCAGGTCAGGGCAGGTCAGGTCAGGTCAGGCAGTCCTCGAAAGTTTCTCAGTGAGAAGATAATTGCCAGGGTGAAGCAGACCAATCTTCAGCCCAGTTCCCCCCGACTGGGGAAGAACGGTTAGCCAGCGTGGGCTCTAGCATATCATGTGGTGCAATAGATTTGGTGCGATCCACCTTACAGAATTTGAAATTGGCAACTCCACTGCTCGCGTAATCTTCCCACCTCTGACCCGCAGATTGGTTTGCAAAGCCCATGCGGCGGCGATTTCGATGACTGCTTGGCACTTGCTGGCGCACCTCCGCGGCCGCACTAGCGAGCGCAAGCTCGCGCACAGAGCGGCCAGCTAGTTTGGTACAACCGACCCGGCCGCGGTGGCGCTGACCGATGGGGACTTCCCAGCGCGTCTCACAGGCCGCGCTGGCGCTTCCGTTCGTGTCGGTGATTCGGGCGGGCTCGGCATCATGGTGACGTCGGCAGCGGCGGAATGATGATGACGATAGTAGCGATCGTGACGATTACGACGGCGAAGCCAACGACGGCGCCGATGCTGGTCACGCCGATGGCGATGATGATGTCCATGTGTCGCCGATGGAGATTGTAGTGGCCTTCGGCCAGTGCCGCCGATCCGGGGCACTCCGACTGATGTGATCCTTCTTCGCCCTCGTCCCTCATCTCTTTTTCCCTCCCCTCCTCTCACTCAGCATTTATCGAAGACGCCTACGGCGAATCACCGCCGCCCCCTGCCTTTTTGGAAGCGCCTATGTGGCCGAACGTTGAGGCCAGACCTGCCAAGCTATCGGACCACGTGTTCCCCGAATCGGTTTGGAAAGCCTTCGGGGAACACGTGGGCATCTTGAAGGTCATCTTGGCCGTCTTGGAGGCCTCTTGGGCAAGCTTTGGGCGATCTTTGGGGCTTTTTGGGCCGTCTCGGGCCAGCTTCGAGCCAACTTCGGCCATCTTGGTGGGTTCCTGGCACGTCTGAAGCCGTCGGAAGCCGTTTGGGGGGCCTCTATGGGCCGACTTGGGGCCCGCTTGGAATGCTCCAGGGCCGTCTTGGAGGCCATCTTGGGCGTCTGGGAGGCCATCTTGGGCGTGTTGGAGGCCTCTTGGGCCCTCTTGGGGCCCTCTAGGGGCCATCTTGGAGGCCACTTGGGCCATCATGGGGCTCTCTTGGGGGCCTCTTGGGCGATCTTGGGGGCTTCTTGGGCCGTCTTGAGCCGTCGGAGAGCCGAAAAGGCGCAAATGCCAAAATCCTTCAAAAACCAAGGGAAAATCAATGATTTTGGCCTCTTCGGACTCTCCTGGAGGACCTCTTGGAGGCCTCTTGGGCCGTCTGGGAGGCCTCTGGGGGGCCTCTTGGGCCGTCTTGGGCCGTCTTGGACTCTCTTGGGCCGTTTTGGAGGCCGTCTTGGACCATCTCGGGCGGACTTGGAGGCCATCTTGGGCCATCTTCGCGATTTTTTGAGGATGTCCCGAGCGAAACGGCCGTTTTTGGGCATTGACAGACGGATTTTCGGAAACTTGCGGGTGGCCGGCGGGACGGGCCGAAGCCCACTGGGGAGTTCTTTTAGAAAAAGAACCAAAACCAAAACCTGACTCGTCCGGCACGCCGTGCACCCCTGCAAGCAGGGGGCGGCGGATCCAGTGGCCGTCGGCCTATCCCGCCACCGTGCGTGGGTGGTGGGTCAGAGGCCTCATGGATGCTGGTTGGGATCTCGTGGTTGGCTGGGACTTCTGGGGGCCTCTTGGGCGCCTCTTGGGGCTTCTTGGGGGCCTCTTGGGCCTCTTGGGGCCACTAGAGGGCCTCTTGGGGGTCTCTTGGGAGCCTCTTGGGGCTTCTTGGGGGCCTCTTCTGCGCCCCTTGGGGCCTCTTGGAGGCCTCCTCGGAGCCTCTTGGTGCGGGAGGGGTGGTACTCGAGTTCGGAACCCCCTCGGAGGCCACGATCCTTGTGAGGGGTGTCAAAAAACGCATCCGCCGGAAACTCGCACCTCCCCCCCCCCACCCCCCCTTCCCCGGCAGAGCCACCCCGACAACCCCCCCAGAGGCTGAGGCTCAGCCTCGAGGCTGTAGCTGAGACTCCTTGAAACTCACACGCCGGATCAGCGGATTTTGGAGTGATGCCGACATGCGCGCGCGGCCGGCGCGCGCGACGCACCCGCACGGTATCATTCGACAGGGATTTGGTGCCCCTCCCCGGCAAACGCGAAAAGTCGTCGTAGTAGTAGTAGTAGTAGTAGTAGTAGTAGTAGTAGTAGTAGTAGTAGTAGTAGTAGTAGTAGTAGTAGTAGTAGTAGTAGTAGTAGTAGTAGTAGTAGTAGTAGTAGTAGTAGTAGTAGTAGTAGTAGTAGTAGTAGTAGTAGTAGTAGTAGTAGTAGTAGTAGTAGTAGTAGTAGTAGTAGTAGTAGTAGTAGTAGTAGTAGTAGTAGTAGTAGTAGTAGTAGTAATAGTAGTAGTAGTAGTAGTAGTAGTAGTAGTAGTAGTAGTAGTAGTAGTAGTAGTAGTAGTGTAGTAGTAGCAGTAGTAGTCGTTAGTAGTAGTAGTAATAGTAGTAGTAGTAGTAGTAGTAGTAGTAGTAGTAGTCTGTAGTAAGTCGTAAGTAGTATATGTAAGTGTAGTAGTAGTAGTAGTAGTAGTAGTAAGTAGTAAGTAGTAAGTAGTAGTAAGTAGTAGTAGTAGTAGTAGTAGTAGTAGTAGTAGTAGTAGTAGTAGTAGTAGTAGTAGTAGTAGTAGTAGTAGTAGTAGTAGTGATAGTAGTAGTCGTATTAATAATAGTAGTAGGACTAGGTATAGTAGTAGTAGTAGTAGTAGTAGTAGTAGTAGTAGTAGTAGTAGAGTCGGTAGGTAGGTAGGTTAGATAGGTAAGGTAGGTAGGTAGGTAGGTCGGTAGATTCGGTCGTTAGGTAGGTAGGATCGGATAGGTAGGTCGGTAGGTAGGTAGGTCGGT
>CAUYUJ010020268.1:68031-75531 GCA_963575745.1 Prorocentrum cordatum
CTAAACGGTGTTTTGGCGATTTCGTGGGTCGTTTTCGTTTCGATTTAGTTTTGCAGCAAAGGCGGACTGAAGACAGAACGAGGGAAAACGACAGCAAAGCGAAAGCGAGAAACATTGTTTAGGTCGATCCCTGTTTGAGACTAGCATCGCGATTTTGAAAACAAGGACGAAAAAGGCCCTGGCACGAGGGGCCGCACACGCCCGCAGAACGGGACATTCTTGATGGAACGCTGAACCGTATCCAGGTCTCTATGTTGTCCCGACTCGTCTGCCCGGAGAGTTCAGGGCTCACAAGGGCTGCCAATGCCTACTCAGCAGAAGGAGCGAGCCATCTCATCGAGCGCCCGAGCAACTGTGGGAATCCATTCGCCATCAGGCTCTCGATTAGCCAGAAACACATGTTGTGCTGACGATGGCGCTTCCCGGTAGCTCCGAGCAATCGGAGCGACAAATCATGACACGTATTTGACGTACCATAAATCCTCCACCGACTTCGCAGTGTCTGAGATTTTCTTCAGAGCTTCTTGCCTGATGTACACATGAATATGTTGAACTTCCGGGAGCAGCAGCCAATGTTGCAAGGCAGGTGTGCGCAGTGCAAGTGCTCAGAGCAGCGTGGCTGAAGCGTGCAACTCAATGTTTTGACTGTCACCCCCTGACGTCCTGAAAGCGGCAGAACCAGGCAAGCAGACGAGAAACGAGTCGGCTGCAAATTCGGAGACTCCAAGCATCCCCATCATCATTCACATAGCCTGCCAGTTGTCATGATCGAGCAGAACCGAGCCGATGCAGACGAGAGGGGAGGGGGTACAGCACACTGCTCAAGCCACGCCTGAAGCAAAAGCTTGGCACAACGCGGTTCCGCTCCGCCACGCACATTATGAAGCGCTCTTCTCGATCGATGCAGTGCCGAGACTTGCGCGCCCTAGTGATCTTAGCCAATCCGTTCGCTCGCTTTGCAGGCAGCAGCAGGGGGAGGTGGAGGAGCTCGGGGAGATCACCGAGGGTCCCTGGAACTGTTTCCAGAAGTTTCCAGGGGTTGCTGGAGGCCTACACGGGCTCAAGAGGGAGCAGCAACGCTCGAAAGCTTAGACCCTGGATCCCAAATCCCCGATCTCGGATCCCCGTCCTGCCGCCCACCCCGCCCTTGCCCCAACCCCCCCTTCCCTTCCCCGCCACGCCTGCCAAGCTCCCCGCCATGCTTACCCGCCTCCCCCTAGCTTGCGCCGCCCTACTCGGCTTCACCTCCTCCATGCTTGCACCTCCCCCTCCGCGGCGCAGCCTCACCGGCACCGCGCGCTACGCCTCCATCAACGCCCACAGGGGGCTCGAGCAGAGCCGCCGGGACGACCTGGAGGCGCCGCGTCGCCGCTGGGGTCGGGGGTTCGCAGAGGGGGGTTCATCCCCAAGGTGGGAGTGGGGAACGAACCCAGCTGGATGCTCACGTTTCCCTTTTCCGGGGGCCGTTTAGAGCGGTTTTCTTCTAACGACACCTCTGCCTCGGCCCCACTTTTGCGCCCCCCCCCCGATGGGGGGACACCAGCATTGCACAGGCACCAGTCCAGGGGGGGAGCAGGATTGCAGCGAGGATTCCAGCAGGTTACCAGGTCAGCACTGATGGCACTGCTGGGCAGGTGCGCCTCCCCTGTGGGATGTGTGGTCCTCGGTAGCGACTTACTTACGGGACTTCATGAGAAACGAATTCTGGATATTGAATCCCACCGAACATCCCGAACCAGGGGTGGTGGCGGAGACGGAGGAGAAGGAGTATGAGGAGGTGGAGGAGGAGCTCCAGGCCACACAACTGGTGCTGGAGTAGATGGGATCGGAGGATCTCGCCGCGTCGCCGATGTGTTGGCGATGCATCGGGGTCGTCGGGAAGGAGAAGATCTGTTTCTGCCTGCCCACGAGCCACGCCGAGGAGGACCCCACCTTCCCTGGGGCCTCCGAGTGAGTGGGGTTTCCGCTCGGCCTCGCCTTCCTTGCCTCCTCTGCAAGCTCCTCGCATCAGTCACTCCCCTCGTGTCGCCCCCCTACGTCGCTTTCTTATTACCTGCTGCGTGAGGGGTGCCTTGTCCAGCTGCCCGGCTTCGGCCGGGCAGGATGCGCCGTTCCAGTGCGGACACACTTGCCTTCAGCAAGAGCATCAGGCGGAGGGGGGGGGTCCTCACCTGCATGACTCTCCATGTTTTTTCTGGCGCCTCTGGAGCTTCTCGTCGCCACGGTTGGACACAGCTCGGGAAAGTTCATACCGCGCTGCTCTCCGCGCAGCGCCCAAGAAAAGGAGTAGGTAACCTCTTCCTCTTGTGCTTCTACCTACGGACCCTAGTATAGGATCGACCCATCGGTCGTATCCCTATACACTCAGGTTATCAGCCTATTCTTGTACGCTCTTCGTCGTTGCGACTCGCGTCATCTTGGGCCCCGCCGCACGGCGCTGCCCCCCTCGGGGCGCAGTGCCTCGATGCGTGCGGCGTCCTCGACGGCGCGCGGTCGCGACGGCACTGCGGAGAGGGCGAGAGAATCTGTGATACCCATGTCCCCCCTTTCAGGAGAAGGAAGCACCGCCTCGCTCGCGGCTGCTCCTGGCGAACTTCTACCAGACTCACCACTGCCGCCGCCTCCCGCGCGCGCTCACACGCCGAGGACCTCGAAACCACGGTTGGATTCGCCTCCGTTAGAGCGCATTGTGTACCGGTGGGAATACTTGCAGTTGTCTTCGGAGTCGCGGCTGGATTCGCCACACCTCCCTTCTCTCCTCCAACCTTCGCTGATACACATTGTGTCGATGGGAACACCCGCAGTGGTGGCGCTGCGGCTTTGTCTCCAGACAGCGCTTCCTCGCGCCACCGCCGCTTGGCTAAGGTCACATCACCCACCAACGTGTCTGTATCCGAACATGTACATGTCATAGAGAATCGTACTGGACGGACATTTCAGCAAAAAGGTTCCAGAACGGTATCACATTCGCTCTCCTATTCGGGGCGCCATCGTCAGCCCCTCTCAGAGACGCTCCCAGCATGGCTCCCCGCCGCGCGACATGGTGTCGCGTGCCTCTCTCACCGCTAGTGACATGGCGGAGCTTCGAGACCAGGTTGATCTTTACACTACCCATCAGTTGTCGGGTCTGGCCGCGCAGACGGCCACCCTCCGACAGGAGATTCAACGAGCTCTTGCGTCGGTCGACGTTCGGACCGCTGAATATCGATCTTCGCTCAGGTCCAGTATCAAGTTGGCCAGATGGAGTCACGCCGAGGTTCGAACTCCAGCACAATTCAGACGCTACACGACTAGCTCTTGCGGATAGAGGCCCAATTCGTGAGCGTCAAAGACAACGGGACTGCCGCTATTAGGACTTTACACGATGAGCCCCCGATGGTCCGACGGGTCCCGCCTGTGGAGGTGCGTGGACCCACGGATCAACAGCTACGCGAGCACATCAACAATGTCGTGCCCAGGTTCAGATGACTAGTGCCACAGTACATTCCCAACATACCACATTCACGTCTGACTTGAACAGCAAGTTGCGTGGTGCGGAAATGGTCCTCGCTCGACGTCTTGACGCTTCCGAGGGGCGTGTGCCAACGCCTGAAAACCGAGTTTCCACGGTCGCGCAGCAGTTACCTGAAATAGTGGCATCGCTGGCTGATTTGCGTGTTGTGCGGACCCAGACTGCGCAGCTGGGCACCCCGACTTCGGTTTGCGATTTCGCCCCCGTCGAAACCCGAATGGCCGAGGTACAGATGGCGGCGGACCACGCGCAGTTGCGATTCACCCAGATCTCACATGAAAGAGGCGCCGAAAAAGGCATGGGCAGAGGACGCACCCACACGTTTGGAACAAGAGCGCGAAGTACACCACTGGAAAACCCAGGATGTAGAGCAACGGCTGGACAGGTACCCCCAGTGAACCCACGACGCTAACGATGATATGCGTGGCGTACAACAGTGTTAACACAATGCAGCACGACATAACGACCGACGAAGCTACACTGACAACCCACGCCCGCAATATTCAGATCCACCATCCAATCCCACCACCTGGCCATCGACAGGACCGAGTCTCTACACGTGCCGATGGTGACATCCGCTCAGGCCCTACGCGACGTACATCGCCAGGTGCCGCTTCCGCAGCGGTTTCCATGCATTCGCGTCACGTTTCCCCTGTGCGACCCCTTTCACCGACCCAGCCGGTTCCAACGCAGTCTTTGTCGCACTTCTCACTTCCCAATACAATTCCAATCGAGGAATCAAGCGCCGCGCGCATGTCACAGCTGCTACGCGTTACACAACTACAAGAGTGGCAACATATGGCTCGCAACAGCTTTGGTAGCTTTTCTGGGCGCCCTGCCAAGGTCTATGCATTCCTGCGCGTCGCAGAACAACCAACCGCGACCTACGAGGACCTCCAGGACAGCGGCGACTTCGAGAGCACCGAGAACAAACTCGCAGCTGGGCTAGTTGCAGTCCTCAATGCTGAGCTCCCATATCGCATCAAGAACCTTACAGCTCAGGAACATAAAGCTGGTCGTATGTTGAAGGGTGGACAAATCTATTGGACGACGCTACGATCCTACAGAGTCACTGCTGTCGACGACGCCATGCGTGACTCCTAACGTCTACAACTGATGCGCATGCGGGACGACGACCTCCAATTGTTTATTGTGGATTGGGACAATCTGTTGTCGGAATTCCGCGACCCACCCGACGCGCGCATCCTCGAATCGCTATTCCGTGTCAGAGACGCCAACACACCTTGATGAAGCAGGACATGCACGACTGCAACAAAATGGTTCACGACGACCCAAATAAAACGTACGAGTGGCTTCGAACACGTGTTCTCGCCAACCTCGAACTACACCGACTTGGGCGCATTCGGCGCAACCTCGAGGACGAATCGAACCGACGCGATTCTGTGATGTGTGCAGAGTTTAGGTCTGGGCGGTGCAAGAATGGTGAACGGTGCAAGATGCTGCGCGCTGGATCCAGCAGCCGTGCCGCGCCACGACCGCTACGACGATCATCTACCCGCGGCGGGGACACCCGCGACAGACGACCTTCCGCTGGCCATTCCTCTGGCCCGCCGTTGAAGGATAAGACCAAGCACAGCTTTTGCTTCGCTTTCGCAAAACGCGGTTCCTGCCCAGTCCAAGATCGTTGCAAATGCCCCCACATTCCGACATGTGCTTTCCATGTGGGCCCCGAGTTGACGTGCAAGCATGGAATCAACTGCCGCAGTGCGCGCATTGACCCAGGCGCAAAGACTCCCAATGGGAACCCTGTTTGGCGCTCCAGTCGGGACAGCCGCAATAGGGCGCCCTCCCCGCGACGTGCGGGGGGCCACAAACCTTCGCCCTACAAGGGCCGGCGCCGCTCCCGCAGTCCGTAGTAGTAGTAGTAGTAGTAGTAGTAGTAGTAGTAGTAGTAGTAGTAGTAGTAGTAGTAGTAGTAGTAGTAGTAGTAGTAGTAGTAGTAGTAGTAGTAGTAGTAGTAGTAGTAGTAGTAGTAGTAGTAGTAGTAGTAGTAGTAGTAGTAGTAGTAGTAGTAGTAGTAGTAGTAGTAGTAGTAGTAGTAGTAGTAGTAGTAGTAGTAGTCGTAGTATAGTAGTAGTAGTAGTAGTAGTAGTAGTAGTAGTAGGAGCAGTCGCAGTAGTAGTCGTTAGTAGTAGTAGTAGTAGTAGTAGAAGTAGTAGTAGTAGTAGTAGTAGTAGTAGTAGTAGTAGTAGTAGTAGTAGTAATAGTAGTAGTAGTAGTACAGGTAGTAGTAGTAGTAGTAGTAGTAGTAGTAGTAGTAGTAGTAGTAGTAGTAGTACTAGTAGTAGTAGTAGTCGTAGTCGTAGTAGTAGTAGTAGTAGTAGTAGTAGTAGTAGTAGTAGTAGTAAGTAGTAGTAGTAGTCGTAGTAGTAGTAGTAGTAGTAGTAGTAGTAGTAGTAGTAGTAGTAGTAGTAGTAGTAGTAGTCGTAGTAGTAGTAGTAGTAGCAGTAGTAGTAGTAGTAGTAGTAGTAGTAGTAGTAGTAGTAGTAGTAGTAGTAGTAGTGGTAGAAGGAGTAGTAGTAATCGTCGTCTCGAGTAATATCAAGATTGTGGGACTCGAGTAATATCGTAGTAGTGGTAGAAGAAGTAGTAGTAATATCAAGATTGTCTTACTGCCGGTCCTCGCAGGATGTACACATCGTATTTGTGTGCGTGTGTGTGTGTGTGTGTGTGTGTGTGTGTGTTTGCTTCTTTCGGGCCACCGTTCTCGTTTTTTGTGGTGCTCGGTTGAGCGGGGGCCCACCAAACCATTCTTCCCCAGACCGGGGGAGGACAGCTGGCCAGCTCCAACCTGTTCCCCCCCCCTTTTGCCCCGCCGAGGAGGGGGCGGGGGCGTCAATGGGGGAAGGGGAGAGCGCGACGGGGCCCCGGGGGAGGCCGAAGTCTTTTGGAAAATCGCTAGGATTAAACACGTCATCTCGTCTGAGACCTGGGTCTGTGGACGTGCTCGATTTTCACGGGGCCCCCACGCGATCGCGGCCCGCCCGCCCCTGACGGCCCTGCGGGACGCCGTCGACGCTGCGCGCCGGCGCGCTTCCTCGGGTTGCCCTCGGCCTTTCCCGCCGCGCGTCCCCGTTGGCCAGGACTGCCCGCTCCTGCCCGCCCGCGGCCGCTCTTCTATCCCTCCTGGCAGGGCCGCCGCGGGTCGTCGGGCGCGCGGCGGTGGGCCGCGTGTGTGTGGCCCTCGCCCGCCCTCCCGCCGCGCGTGCCCGGGTCCGCCGGTGCGGGGCGCCCGCGGGAGCCCGGACCTCCGACGAGGCGTTCTTTTGCAGTCCCGGCGCTCCGCCTCGAGTACAGCGCCTCGACTACAGGAGAGGTCTGTGGACTAGCGGTGTGGGTATCTTCGGGTTTCCCCCATCTTCGGCACGATCGAACTAGGTGCGAAAACACAGCAATCTCATCTCTATGCGTGCCCCTCTCTTGGCCCCTCCTCTCTCCGCTCTTCTTCTCTGCTCGCTTCAGTCTCCGACGGCCGCTGTCCGGCCCGAGGGCCATGCACAAGAGGCTTCAACGCAAGATGGGGAAGGGGTCGGGGGCTCTGGTCGGGGGCGGTAAAGAGGGGGGTGATGACTAGGGGCGGGTGGATATCATGGCGGGGGCCATGATATTTCCTCAGATCTCATGGCGCCCCTTCTTGTTTCATTACGTCCCTGGCCCCCCCCCCGCTGGGCCGCGCACATGCCGCCGGTCATGATTTGCACCCCCCCCTCTTGGACACCCCCTTTGGCCGCTCCCGAAACGCAAGATGGGAAAGGGGTCGGGGGCTCTGGGGCCAGGGACTTCAGGCCGTCCAAACGGGGCCGGAGCAGCTGGGGTCCGACGCATCGCCGATGCACCAGGGCACGAGAGCGGCCCTTGGAGTCTGAATTCGAGGGACGCTGGGATCGAACGCAATGCCGCGGTCTCTTGGGACGTGGGAGACGCTCCTTGTGCCTCCAGACGTGCAGGATGATGTGTTGACGACCCGA
>CAUYUJ010020268.1:80531-108031 GCA_963575745.1 Prorocentrum cordatum
GTAGTAGTGGTTGTGGTAGTAGTGGTAGTAGTAGTAGAGGCCTCGTTCCGCGGCTTCTCTCGACTTCCCGCGGTCTCTCTCAAGTTTCGAGCACGCGGTGAGTTTCACGATATATGTGTGTGTATGTACGCGTGCATGCATGTATGCATGCATTGATCATGTGTGCCTGTGTGTAGGTACGTATGTATGTATGTATGCTTGTGCGCGTATGTATGTATTTAGTTTGTATGTATGTTTGTATGTGTGTATGATAATATGTGTGTATGTGTGTGAATGTAAGTATGTATGTCTGGAAGATTGTTTTTCTATGTATGCAAATGTGTTTAAATGTAGGTATGTATGCATGTGTGTATGGATGTGCGTTTGAAGAGCGAGGATGTTTCAAAGAAGAGGCACTCGGTGACGCGATCGTTGAGGGATAGGAGTGAGGTCGCAGAGGAGGAGGAGGAGAATGAGGAAGAGGCGATAACTTGAAGGAAAACGATGAGACGGAGGACATCCTGCCGGTGGCGCCCTGGGCGGTGCCGCGGAAGAAACCGGGGGCCTGCCGGAGGCAGTCTGGAGGCCTCTGGGGAGCTGTTTTGGGGCCTCTTGGAACCTCTTTTGGGCCTCTTGTGGGCTTCTTGGGGCCCCTTGGGGGTCTCTTGGGGCCTCCTGGGGGCCTCTTGGGGCGGAAAGCTCGGTTCTTTCGGTTCGTGGTCCCCCTCTTGGGCCCCTCTTGGGGCTCTCTTGGGGCCTTCTTGGGCTGTCCAGAGGCCCTCTTGGGCCGTCTTGGGGCCCTCTTGGGCCGTCTTGGGGCTCTCTTGGGCCGTGTTGGAAGCATCGTGGGCCGTCTTGGGACGGACTTGGGGGCCTCTTGGGCCGTCTTCGAGCGTCGGACGCCCGAAAAGGCAAGAACGCTAAAAACCCTGGAAAAACGAATGAAAATCAACGATTCTGGCCTCTTGGGGCCCTCTTGGGAGGCCTCTTGGAAGCTTCTTGGGGCGTCTTGGAGACACCTTGGGCCGTCTGGAGGCCATCTCGGGCGTCTTGGAGCGATTTTTCGGCGACTCGGGGCCCTCTTGGAACCCCTTGGGGGTCTCTTGGGCCCCCCCCCTCCTCCAAAGCGCCGGAAAAAGCGGAGCATGGCGCCCCCCCCCCCCCTATCTTCCACTCCCCCGGAGCGGCCCCGGGGTTCGCCGGAAACTCGCACCCCCCCCCCCCCCCCACCCCCCCTTCCCCGGCAGAGCCACCCCGGCGACCCCCCCAGAGGCTGAAGCTCAGCCTCGAGGCTGTAGCTGAGACTCCTTGAAACTCACACGCCGGATCGGCGGATTTTCCACTCTTGTCATCAGCAATGTACCTTCCTTCCGAGGAGCAATGCTTATATGATTGGAAGGCCGCGCCCCACTTCCCTCGCAGCCGGCGAAATGCTGGCTGTTGCATGGCGATTGTCGCCGCGACACAACACCCCCCTCCTGTGCGGTGAACGTCGCGAGTCTCCATGGTGCGTCCCGCTGTCTCTGACAGGCTGGGCGATGAAGGCGACGTCTCGGCGCGCCGCTCTCCGCGGCGCGCGGCGGGATGGCGCGCGGAGTTTGCCCCCTCCGCGCCCCGCGATGGCCTTGCTAGTTTCGGGCGTCTGGTGAAAGGTTTTTTTTTTTTTTTTTTTTTTTTTTTTTTTTTTTTTTTTTTTTTTTTTTTTTTTTTTTTTTTTTTTTTTTTTTTTTTTGTTTTTTCTCCCGCAATGCCTGGGGGGGGGCGCCGGCCTGCGTCGCCCTTTCCACCCTCGCAGCTGCGCGCTGCCCTGGCGACCCACGCGCAGGGGCCATCCTGGCGGGCGGCCGCGCGTCGCCCACTCTGGCTTCGGCGTCTTAAAGCGCCGACGCCGCAGCGGCGCGGGGCCCCGCGTGGCCCGGCGTGGCAGATGCATGCGCAGAGGTGGGTCATCTCGCTGAACTCGCAGCGGCGCGTTCATCGATGCCCTTTCCCCTGACTGGTTTCGACGCGAATGTGAATCTTCCAGGAGGCGTGCCCGGCGGAGCGAGGCGTTCGGCGGCGGCTATTTCCGAACGCGCGCGGCAGGCATGCCGTGCCGACTCCTGGGGTGGATGCGATATTCAGTTCAGATCGTCTGATCCTTACGTTGGCAATGTTCCCCTCTCAGAGCCGTGGGCGCGCGGGGCGAAGCGGCGGCCGTTCTGGGGCTGGCGATGCGGGGGCGACTCTGGGCTCGGGCAGATTCGGACAGCGCCGGCGAGCCGATCAACGGGGCCTAGTTAGTGCTGAGTTGGGCGCGCCCCTCTACGGGGGGATATTCAATGATCTGGCGTATTTGTCTGATTATATTCCATAATTTGCCCGAAGTCCGCTAGCGGGAGGACGTGCCCGGCCTGGGGCTAGTGGCCCCCCCCCCCTCGTGCGACAATTTGATTGGGGGCGGGCGGGGGCGTTGTTCCAGTGGCGCGGGGGGCCTGCGGCTCGCGTGCCGGGCCGCGGCAGCGCAGAGCCACGGCGGCCCATGCGCGTCTTCCGCGGCGGCGTGCTTGCCAAGATTAGTCGTCGTTTTCGTATTCGTTGTTTCGCCGATGGGCGCGGGCCCTCGCGCGCCCCTTCGCGGGAGTAGATCTTGGTTGTTTTTGGCGCTTGGTTCGAGCTGGCGGGGCCCCCCGTCATTCGGCGCGCCGCTGCGAACGGGCGCGCCCGGCGGAGGTCCAGAGCCAGGCCTCCGCGCCCCTTCCGCCCGCGCGTCGAAGCGCCGAATAAGAAAACGCTCACTTTTCAGATTTCCAGACCAGCGCTCAGGGCCCAGCGTTCCCGACTTTAACGCGGGGCGCCCGAGTGGCTTGCGCCGTGCGTGTCTTTGAAGGGCATCGTTGCTTAACTTAGTGGGTTTGGGCGGGTCGGCCTGGCCCGGCCGTCGCCCCGCGCGCGCCCCTTGCTGGGCGCGCTTGGAGGCGAGCGGCTGAGCGGGGTTCGACGGCGAGCTCTTCGGCAGCGCGCTTGGAATCACGAGTGCCGTGGGTCGGCCCGATGCCGACGTCAATTTTGCTGCCGTCGCGCAGATGCCGCCGTCCGCGCTGGTGGGCGGATGGCCGACGAAGCGAAGGGGTGGATGCAACTTCGCGTCTCTTGGTGCACGGCGCCCCGGGGGCTCTGGCGACGGCCCGTCGGGTTGAGGATTTCGCGTGCGTCGCGCTGGCAGGGTTGCTCTTGTTCTGGGCGGCCAAGGCAATCGATCGCGCGCAGCCCTGGGGTGTTTCGCCCAGCTGGGCATCGAGGGCAGCGGCGGGCGTCGACGGCGTCGGGTTGTGCTTCGACTTGCAGTTCGTGAGTGCGCATGGCGCCCGAGCCGTGTCGATGTGTCTGGTGGCCCTGTTGGCTGGCGGCCCGTAGTGGCGAACGTGGGCGCGTCTGGAGGTTCTCGTGGCGACATCTGACGGTTTCTGTGCCGTGTGAAGTGGGTATCCAAATCGCCCGCGTTGCAGCGCGTCGTGCGCGCGCGCGCCGTCCTCGGTTTTGGCTTGGGAGTTGCATCGCGCGAGCCTCAGTCTGGCCGCGGCGATTGGGCCCCGCGCCGCGCGAGCTGATCGGCGACCGCCTCGTCGGCGCGGGGGGCTCGCGCGCCGGGTGCAGCGTTGCGCGCGCAGAAGGGTGGGGAACCAAGGGCGTCGAAATACCCCATGAGCAGTGCCTCGGCCGATCGTGCGATGGCGCTCCTAGCGCGGACCTTTGGTGAGCTTGGGCCCCGTTGCCGCCTGCCGCGCAGAAGCCGGGGATGTCGCTGCCGAGATTGCGCCGGTCGTGCAATTTGGCGCGGCGTCGCGTTTCATGTGCGGCGGTTTCATTCGCGACGCGCTGCGCGGTGGGCGGCTTGGGCGGCGCGCGCGGCCAGTCCGAAATGCAGTCTGGGTGGGGGTAGAGTCTCCAGATCGCATGGCGTCGCTGTCTTCGCTCCCCAGCGCGGGGCCGTTGACGGCGGAGGTGGGGGGTGGGGGGTGGGGTGGGGGGTGGGGGGGCCCCGCGTGAATTCTGCTTGGGAGCGCTAGTCATGTCCTCGTCGCGTCTGTTCGCAGTGGTGGGTCGTCCAATTTCTATGTTTCTGCCGCCGTGCCACTCCAGCCGGGGGCGGGTATTTTCGGCGCCGGGGCATGGGCATGCCCCGGGCTGCCCGTCTGCTGGGGGGCGTGCGCGTGGGCGGCCGTGGCGCGCGGCAGTGATGGTTGGCTCCTCGCGCCCGGCTTTTGCGGGGCACCTGCGCGCGTGGGGGCCGAGCAGGTTGCGGCGCGCGTCGCGTCGGAGGTGGCGCCCCCCGCGATGGCCCGGCGCGGCGTTGCGCGAGATGCTCGTCGCGAGCGCTGCTTGGGTGGGAAGGCGTCTTGCAGCGCACCCGTCGAATCGAGCCGGGGGCCCAGGGCCGCTTCGTGAGTTCCGACCGGTGGAGCGGGGCAAAGCTCAGCATTCTCAACCCGGAGAAGGAGCGGAGGGAACCTGCCCTCGCTCGTGGCCGCGGCGGCCGATGGGGGCGCGCGACGCACTCATTAGCCGCGTCGGTCATGCGTTTGTAGAGCGACGGCGATGTCGTCTCGTTTTTGGGATTCTGTGAAGGCTGCCCGAAACTATCGCTCAGCAGTGGAATCGTCTTCTTCCAGCTCGCAGGCCAGTCGGGTCGAGAAGGCTCAGTCCGGACGGCCCGCCAGGCCATCTCGCAAGTGGACGCGATTGGTGGACGAACGTGCAATTCTGTCTCTTTTTTTGATGGCGCCAGGAAGGGCGACAGACGTAGCGACGTGGACCTGGCCTTGTTGGTGCATCAATTGTTGGTGCATCGGAGGGAGCGTGATCCACCCCCGCTTTACTAGGGAAAATTCCCCACCCTGTTCCTCCGGAGCCCGCCTCCCCCTCCCTTCGAAAATCCCCCCCCTCCCTGCTGGACCCCCCCTCCCCCGACACCCCCCCCCCACCCAACCTCCCCCTCCCCCCCCCTCCGGAAAACCCGGGGGGGGATCACTACCGGTTCGAACCCCCCCGAAAAACCTGGGAGGGTCACTGCCCGTTCGAACCCCACCCCCTCCGGAAAGCTGGGGGGGTCACCACCGGTTCGAACTTCCCCCCCTCCAGAAAACCGGGGAAGGCCACTACCGGTTCGATCCCCCCCCCGTTTTCCAGAAAACCGCGGGAGGCCACTACCGCTTCGAACCCCCCCCCCTCCCTCATCGCCGGCGAACGCTTCCCGGGTCCCCGCCACCGTCCGCACCACATCCCCCACCGCTGTCCCCAGCACCAGCGTCCACACCACCATTGTCCCCACTTTTCCCACCACCATCCCCACTGTCCCCACAGTGCCCCCCACCACTGTCGCAGTGTCCCCACTGTCCCCACCACTGTTCCCACCATATTCCCACTCTCTTCACTTTCCCACCGTCCCCGCCACTGTCCCCACTGTCCCCGCTGTCACCACTGTCCCACTGTCCCACTGTCCCCGCCGCTGTCCCACTGAGCTGTCCCACTGTTCCCGCCACTGTCCCCACTGTCCCCGCCACTGTCCCCACTGTATCTTTGGCCCTTTCTGCCACTACCGTCTTCGCCACCGCCCTCACCACTGTCCTCACCACCACTGTCCCCGCCACTGTCTCACCGTCCCCACCACATTCCCACTGTCCCACACCACCACCGTCCCCACCACTGTCCCACAGTCCCCACCACTGTCCCACTGTCCCCAGTGTTCCCACCATTGTCCCCGCTGTCCCCACCAGCGCCCCCACCAGAGCCTCGCTGTCCCCACTCTCCCCACCATTGTCCCACCGCGGTCCCGTTTCCCCGCGGTCCCCACCACTGTCCCGCTGTCCCCACTGTTCCCGCCACTTTCCCACCGTCCCCACTGTCCCCGCCGCTGTCCCGCTGTGCTGTCCCGCTGTCCCCACTGTCCCCGCTGTCCCCGCCGCTGTGCCGTTGCCCCCGCTGTCCCCGCCGCTCTCCCCTCTGTGCTAGTGTCCCACCACCGTCCTCACCACCGCCTTCACCACTGTACCCACCACTGCCGTCCCCACCACTGTCTCACTGTCCCCACCACTGTCCCGCTGTCCCCTCGCCACTGTCCCCACCACCACCGTCCCCGCCACTGTCCGCACCAGTGTTCCACTGTCTCTACGCCACTGCCCCCACCACCACCGCCCCCCACCGCTGTCCCTGCGTCCCCGCCATTGCCCAAGTGCCCCGAGGAGCGGGAATCGTTCGCCGGCGGCGAGGGGGGGGGTTCGAACCGGTAGTGACCCCTCCAGGTTTTCCAGGGGGGGGGTTCGAACTGGCAGTGACCCCCCCTTTTCATGATGGACTGGAGGGGGGTTCGAACTGGCAGCGACCCCCCAGGTTTTCGAGGGGGGTGGGTGGGCGGGTTGGAACCCCCCAGTGACCCCCGTCGGTTTTCCGCCAGCAGCGGTAGAATACGCTCTTTTGTGCATCGAGAAGGTCTAACGGCAGGTGTCTTCGACCCTGCATGCTAAGAGGAGAGCCGCGTGCAACATGTGGGCGAGGAGGAGTAAGAGGAGAAATCTAAAACAGAGGAACATGATGATGAAGTGTGTGTATGTAGATGTATTTGTAGTTGTATATGTATACGTATTTTTGTGTTCATGTATATGCATATGCCTATGCATGTGTTTATGTTTATGTAAATGTTTATGTACATTCATAGGTGTATACATGTACATATGTATGTAAGTGCATATCCATATATCTACATGAACAACTGTGCATGTTTAGGCACATCTATACGTATATGTATATGTACATGTATATGTATATGTATATGTTTACGCATGTGTATCTGCATATGGACACGTATATGTATATGTATATGTATATGTATATGCACATGCATATGTCTATCGAACTGCACATGGTTTTGCATATATATATATATACATACATACATATGTGTTCATAGGTAAATGCATGCACACGTGTATGTGTATGTCTAGGTATAAGTATATGGCCATGTATGTGTATGTGTATGTACGTATGTACGTATGTATTTTTATATATATATATACATGTATGTATATGTACATATATGTATATGTATTTTCGGTGTATGTATATGTATGTGTACATGTGCAGGCACATGTATTTTTATACATCAATGTATACGCGCATGTACATGTATAGGTATATGTATATGTAGATGCATGTGCTTATGTCTGCGTTAGTGTATATATATATGTACATGTTTATGAACAAGTCTAGGTGTAGTCGTATGTGTATGTATATGCTTAGTATATGTATAGGTATATGTACAGGTGTTTGTACATGTATACGTATATGTTTAGGTATATGTATACGTCTATGTCTATGTCTATGTCTATGTCTACGTCGATGCGAATGTTTATGTCTATGTGTATGTCTATGTTTGTGTAAATGTGTATGTATATGCATGTGTATGTGCATGTGCATGTTTGTATGCATGTGTGACTATATGCGTACGTATGCGTAAATGTATGTGTTCATGCATGTGTATGTATGTATGTACACATATATATATATATGTATATGCCGACGGATATTGATATCCGTATATGGTCAACAAAACCTATGCGACCACCCGTCGGGCGATAACGAGGCTTGGGTGGAGTTCAACTTTCGGTGTGTCGTTGGGGCCGGATCGGATTCGGCGTCAACTAAACCAGTTGTGCACATATATTTATTCATTCATCGTTTTCATTTTCAAGATCGATATCACGATCGACCTCCCGGGACACCACGGGACACCGCGCCAAGGGAGACCAGTGGACAGGACACCACGGGACACCACAAAACACCGCGCCACGGGACACCACGGGACACCACGGGACCACCATGGGACCACCACGGGACACCGGCGGGACACCCCGGAACGACCGCTGGCCAACCTGGGGGCGTAGATTCATTGATCTCCATTTGGCCTCAGACACGGCGGTTTCATTCTTCCCGCCCGCCCACTCAGCTTCGCCTCGCCCGCACACGCGACACGAACACGAATCCGACACCGATTTCTCGGTGGGGGGGGCCTCCGTTTCACCTCGAAATCTCCCCTCCAACCACCGAGAAACAGACGGCCCCAAATTTCGGTTGGTTTTGCCCCTCTTGAGGTTCTTTTGGGCTTTCCTGGGCCCATGGGTCGGAGAAAGGAGGGGCCACAAGTCCGAGGGCCCACCCTGAGACCCCCCCCCTGGTACCCCCCCCGGGATCCCCCAGGGTTCCCCCCCGGGATCCCCCCCCAGCGATTCCTCTCCGGGACGACGGGGGCTCAATTGGAGATAGGAGAAATTACAACTAACTAGAAAACATTCCAGCCATATTGGTATCAATTTCAATTACTGTGGCATGAATTCCAGCCAACCTACACGAACCCTCGCAGGTTTTTTTACGGGCGATTTGCGGGCGTCTCTCGGAGGCGTTTCTGAGAGTCGTCCCTGAGAGGCGGTTTTCATGTGTCTTGCGGGAGTTTTAAAGGCATCTAGAAAAGGCATTTTGCTGTCGTCTTCGAGGCGTCTCTTGAGAGGCGTATCTGGGAGGCGTCTTACAGGCGTCTTTGGGAAGCGTTTTACGGGCGTCTGTGAGATGCGTCTTGCAGGCGTCCTTCAGAAGCGTCTTACAGGCGTCTCTGAGAGGCGTATCTGGGAGGCGTTTTACAGGCGTCTCTGAGAAGCGTCTCGCGAGGCGTCTTACAGGCGCCTCTGAGAGGCGCCTTTGGGGGGCGTCCCGGAGAGTTACAACCTTCCCTGAGAGGCCGGTTTCAGGCGTCTTGCGGGCGTCTTAGTGGCCTCTTTGAGAGGCTTTTTACAGACGTCTTACGGGCGTCTCGGAGGCGTTCTACGAGCGTTTCTGAGAGGCGTCTTACAGGCGTCCCTGCGAGGCGTTTTACAGGTGTCCCTGAAAGGCGTTTCTGATATGTGTTTTTGAGAGCGTCTTTCAGGCGTTTCTGAGAGGAGTCTGGCAGGCGTCTCTGAGAGGCGTCTCAGAGGCGTCTCTGAGAGGTGTTTTGCTAGCGTCCCTGACAGGTGTCTTACAGGCACCTGAAAGAGGCGTCTCTGGGAGACGTGTTACAGGTGTTTCTGCGAGGTGTCTTACAGGCGTCTCTCACAGGCGTCTTACAGGCGCCTCTGAAAGGCGCCTCTGGTAGGCGCGCCACATCTTGTTCTCAGAGGCGTCCTGAACCTTTAGCCCTTATGCCCTGAACCTTTTAAATCTATAAGCCCTTGAAACCTTAAGCCCTTGATTTGTTAATCCGTAAGCCCTTAAGGTTCCCAAACCTGCAAGCATTTTTTGAGCCCTTCAACCCTTGAGTTATTCAAGCCTGAAGCACTTGAACATGCAATCCCTGAAACACAAAAGCCCTTAAGCCATTCATCCCGTAAGTCTTTCAGTCCATAGAAACCGTTAAACGCGTAAATTCTTAAACGCTTGCAGTAACATCCCTGGACAACCGTGAACCCTTAATCCTTTGAGCCCCCTAGCGGTTCAATATTCAAACCCGGAAGCCCTTCAGAGCCCTTGAGACTTTAAGCACTTAAACGCTGAAGCCCTTAACCTTTATGACCTTACATCTTACAGTCAAATCTTTGGACTATCCTTGTCCAGGTTGTCCGTGTATTGTTTTTTTGTTTATCGTAAATTTGGTACCTATCCATTAACACCACCATCCTCATCTACATTTTGAGGTCCTTATCATCGTAAGTCATTTGCTGCAATTTCCAACCCAGGCAGCCGTGTTAGCTTTGGAATTACATGTGCACACGCAAGCATATTATTTGGTGTTGTGGATTTATTAACATCGCCTCGCGACCATCCCCTGGGCCCCCCCCTGGGACCCCCCCTCCTAGGGGGGGAAG
This sequence comes from Prorocentrum cordatum, assembly GCA_963575745.1. Classification (NCBI taxonomy): domain Eukaryota; class Dinophyceae; order Prorocentrales; family Prorocentraceae; genus Prorocentrum; species Prorocentrum cordatum. The sequence continues at coordinate 90,380 of CAUYUJ010020268.1, forward strand.
GGGTCCATGGGAAGGGGCTTCACTTGGACTTGATTACTACGTTGTCGGATATCCGTCGGGCTGGATCGCTTGAGGAGGAGGGCCCAGTGAAAGGGAGAGAGTGGCGGCGACGAGGACGACGACGGGAAAACATCTCACACACGCCGACATGGTCGGCGGATTTCCAGGACGGCAGCAACGCATTCGTGCACACATTTGGGAAGTTCTTCAAACACTTTTACAGTTTGCGTTGATGGCTGAACAGATGGCGCTGGACAGCGGATTGAACTCGTTGCGAAGATGTTGTTCTAGGGGTTGCGGGATTAATGGGCTCTATGGGCGGCCTTGATTTCGACGGGTGTTAAATGGGAAGAAAAGGGGAGGGGGACGAAGATGAAGATGGAGATGAATTTGACGATGACGACGATGATGCTGATGATGACGATGCTGCTGCTGATGATGATGCTGGTGATGCTGATGATGATACTGCTGATGATGCTGCTGCTGATGATGATGCGCTGATGATGATGAGGATGACAGTGATGATGATGATTATGATGATGATAATGATGATGTGGGGTGGTGGTGGTGATGATGATGATGATGATGTTGGTGACGATGATGATGATGATGTTGATGATGGTGGTGATGGGGATGGTGATGATGATGGTGATGGTGATGGTGGTGATGGTGATGGTGGTGATGGTGATGGTGATGATGATGATGCTGCTGATGATGATGATGCGGATGATGATGATGATGATGCTGATGACGATGATGATGATGATGATGATGATGATGATGATTACGATGATGCTGATGCTGATGATGATGATGATGATGAGGATGATGAGGATGAGGATGAGGATGAGGATGATGATGATGATGCTGCTGATGATGAGGATGAGGATGAGGATGAGGATGAGGATGAGGATGATGATGATGATGATGCTGATGATGATGATGATGATGATGATGATGATGATGATGATGATGATGATGATGATGATGATGATGATGATGATGATGATGATGATGATGATGATGATGATGATGATGATGATGATGATGATGATGATAAGGAGGAGGAGAAGGAGGAGGAGAAGGAGGAGGAGGAGGAGGGGAAGTCGGAGGAGAAGGCAGATGAGGAGGAGGAGGAGGAGGAGGAGGGGGAGGAGCGGGGTGAGGAGGCGTGCGAGGAGGAGGTGGACGAACAGGAGGAGGAGGAGGAGGAGGAGGAGGAGGAGGAGGAGGAGCAGGAGGATGATGATCATGATGAGGAGGAGAAGAGGAGGAGAATGGGCATGAGGATAAGGATGCGGAGGAGGGGACCGACGAGGCAGCATGGGGAGGAAAGAACGGAAAGAGCATGCAGATGACGCGGAGGACTGGGAGGAGGGTGGGGGCATGCCTGCTGCTGTCGTGGGAGCAGAGCTAGGGCGACGAGATCTATACATATCCACTGCTCCTGGCCAGGCCCATCCTGGGCCCAGGAGCTGTGCATATGCCTCCCTGGCCAGGCCAGGAGGGCGTATACACCGCTCCTGGGCCCAGGATGGGCCTGGCCAGGAGCAGTGAATATGCATAGATCTCGTCGCCCTAAGAGCGAGACGAGATTTCCCAGTTTTACCAGGACCAAGCGACCATCGCCCCAATGCGGGCGGGACTGGAAGTGCGAGTCTTGGAGGGGGGAAGGGGCGGGGGCGGGGCAGGATGGGAAAGGGGCAGCGTTGGCGGGTATGGGGCCTTCCTCCGGCTCCCCCAGCTCTTATCAGGACCCAGCAGGCGAGGAACGCGCCAATGCGGGCGGGACTGGGAGTGCGATTCTTGGAACGTTGAGGGGAGACGGGGGTGGGGGGCAGGTAGGGAAATGGGGAGCATGAACGGAGTGGGTGAGGGCGACGGAGGCGGCCCCCAATAGTCACAACCGCGGCAGGGGACCTTTTTCGTGTTCAGGTTTTTCGGAGGGAGGAGAGTCAGATCTCCAGCGCGCTTCGCCTTTCAGGCTACCCGTGGTGAGCTCGTATGAGTCATGCGCGTGTTCTCCATGGGCGCTTCTTGATAAGGACGCGCTTCGGCCCGTGTAGGATCTCCATGCGAGAGCATGACAGACAGCGAATCATTTCGGCTCCCGAGCTTCTCTCGCGCGAGCATCGAATCTGAGAAGAAAGTCAGTTCGGGCCCCGAACCCCTCGCGGGTCCATCCTGGCAGTTTTTTATCCTGGATATTCTTGTTGGCGGTCCGAGGGTCCGAGAAGGGCTCCTGAACACCGACATCGCGAGACACCTCACCGAGCTTCGTGCGCTCGTGCCGAGGAGGAGAAGTACAAGAAGATCAGGCAGAAGAAGGAGGAGGTGACCTCTCCTCTTTGATTCTTTGTGGCCCACGTGGAACCACATGGATCGTTTCGATTCCTCCGATTCGATTCGATTTCGATGGATTCCGATTCCGATTCGATTCGATTTGGGATTCCGATTTGGGTTCGGATTTCTTATTGGAGGCTTGCTGGCCTGCCGATTCCTGCCGATTCGACTTCTCCCGAATCGGCTGCCGATTTCCGCCGATCCGATTCATTTCGATCGCCGATCCGACTTATCGATTCGATTCTGGGCTCTCCTGGAACTATCACCGTTCACTCGTCTCAGTTTGTCCGACTTTTGTTGGCGTGTGCGCTGTCAGCTCGTGTATCTTCTCACGCGCTTTCGCTTGCACTCAGCATGAGTCTGGTATGTGCCATTTCACTTCGTACCGACATTGCCGCCTTACTTGCTTCAGTATCATCGCGCCTAATCCGCCCAGTGTGATCAATCCTTTTCAGCCTGGGGGGAAGTGTCAATGGCTAGTGACATCATTGTGCTCAGGGATGCCACACTGGCGCTGCCGCTCGAATCTGCCACTGCGCTTGAGGTGGCGCTGGGGGGGGTGTGGGGAGGAGGCGCCTGGGGGGAGGTTCCCGAGAGGGTCCTACGCAGACCTATTATTTTGGACGCATTGTTCTGTTCGGAATATGAACAGACGCAGGGCTTGGCCCAAATGAGTGAACGCATGTCGGGCTCGATGTGTCGGACGGGGCAAGGGCCCGACACGCGCACACACACACACACCAAAAGCTGCAAGCGCGGTGGCGGATTGATATATCGCGTGGTGGTCAGAGTCGGTACGGAATATTTGCCAACGTTGGCCCGAGCGATCATTTGATGTCATCTGTGCGTTCCTACACGTACCACATTGTCATTGTCATGCTTGTTTTCTTACGTCACCATATGGGAGCTTCTTGTTTGTTTCCGTTCAATCGGTTTTGTTTTGGAGCGTTCCTGGATCGCCCAGCCGGTGCCTGGGGGCATTTGCGGTAAGAACGAATGCCGCCCGAGGGGCCCGCGCGTCGAGACAGTGGCAACATGCTGAGGTGGTTGGGCCCGTTCCGCATGAGATCCTCACAAGTCTGCGTTCCGAGACGACCAGATTTGACATGGTCTGGCCTGTTTCGCTTGAGACTTCCTCGCGACTCTGGGCTCCCAGATGCAACGCGAGTGTTGGTGGTCTGGCCTGTATTGCCTGGAACATCCTCAGAACTTTTGGGTTCGGGGACATGGTGACCTGAGGTTGCCTCGCCCTTTCCGCTTGAGACATCGTCGCTACACTAGGCTTGAAGGTGTCGCCCGCGAGGTGATCCTGTCTGTCTAGCCTGAGACGTCCTCGCAATTATGGGCAAAGAGATGCCGCGTGCAGGGGGTCCGGCCAGTTTTGCATGAGACGTTCCCGCACTTCCGAGCAACCGTTCAGGAGTGCGAAGCGAAGGAGGAGGGGGATGAGAAGTAACAGGATGGCTGAAGACGAGGGGGGGGAAGGATAATATTCGCATTGCTGTCAGACGAGTACTCTTGTTTTCAATGCTCTCGGGATTCTGGCGACAATGCTCGTCACCAGGGCTGGAAACGGCTCGATCGTGCCTGGTGATGCGGGCCAGTGCTCTGCCGACGAAGGGTGTGTCACGGGCCCGTTCGCGCCCAGATATATGGGGATGCGTCGCACGGTCCGTTAGGTTTACGGGCTGGAGGTGTGGGTCGGAGCCATAGGGTCCTCGCAGGCCACTTCGGTTGGCTTTTGGGGCTGTTTTGGGCCCCATCTTGGGCTCGCTTTGGCTGGCGAGGGGGAAAGTGCAGCCGAGACCCGGTGCCCGGGTCGCCCAGGACAGATTCGGGCGACCCTGGCGACCCCAGCGGCGGTGCCGGGGAGGTGCCGGGGCGGGGTTGCCCTCAAAAGAGCCGGGTGCGCCCCACGTTCCGCAGAGAGCCGTCCTCGGAATCTCGCAGTCCGAGAAGCCCCGACTTGATGTGCTCTGGCTCTTCTCGCTTGAGACGCTCTCACAATTCTGGATTTCATGATGTGGTTCGCGAGGTACTCAGGCCTGTTTTGCCGGAGACACCAGGGCTGGACCTAAATTGGCTATTTCGTGGGCCGTTTTCGTTTCGATTTTTTTCCGGTAAAGGCGGATTCGAGACAAAAACAAGGGAAAACGAAAACAACACGAAAACGAAAAACACCGTTTTGGTGTAGCCTTGTGAGACACCCTCGGAACCACAGGCTTCGAGATGCCCTGAATTGCGGTGTTCTGGCCCGTTTCGCTTGAGACGTCCTCACCACTCTGGGTTCAAGATGTGGTTCGCGAGGTACTCAGGCATGTTCCGCCTGAGGCATCCTCGGTATCCCTGGCTCAAACGGCCTGAGGCATCCTCGCAACTCTGGGTTGGAGATGCGGTTCACGAGGTGCTCAGGTCCGTTTCGCTCGAGACATCATCGCAACCCCGGTTTCCGAGATGCCCTGACTTAGATGCTCAGTCCCATCTCACCTGAGACGTCTTCATTACGTTCTTCGCCTGAGACATTCTCGAAACCCCAGGCTTCGATATGCCCTGAAATGAGGTGCTCTGACCCGTTTCGCTAGAGACGTTTCCACAACTCTGGGTTCCAAGACGTAGTCCGCGAGGTGCTCAGGCCCGTTTCGCCTGAGACATTCTCGGAATCCCTGGCTCCGAGACGCCTTGACTTGAGGTAACCTGGGTGTAAGTGCGCCACGCTTGAAGGCGACATTGATGGAGTGGTTGCTTTGGTTGCCCCCGGTGCTGGGGGAAGTTGGGGACCAATAGACAGTGACAGAACCAACACTCGTCAGTACAAACTCCAGAACTACCCAGCTGCCCTGCGGCAAGTCCCGCCACCGTGCTAGCACAGCATTCTCGGTACACCTTGTGCAAGGGAGACAGTAGGCCCTAAAGTGTGACACCTCGAGCGCCGATAGATGCACTCGCTGCGGCGACGGTTTGAGAAAGCCCAGAAAGCCGTCGCATGTGACACGTGGCTGGATCTTGGGTTTATTTGGCCTGTCCCAGGGCCTTCTGCGGCGACCGCTCGAGCAACGCCGACAGGCGTCACGTATGTCACCTCCGCCGTTTCTAGCCCATCTTGCATTGCCTTGAGTCACTCATGGAGCGGAGTATGACGATGAATCGAGAGAATGAATTGAAGACGATGCTCACGATGACGACGATGACGGTGATGATGATGACGATGACGTCGACGATATAATGACGATGTTGTTGATGATGATTATCATCACGATAATGTGATGATGATGCTGATGCTGATGATGCTGAGGATGCTGCTGCTGATGATGATGATGATGACGATCATGATCGTGATGGTGATGACGATGACGATGATGATGTTGATGATGATGGTGGTGATGATCACGACGATTGCGATGCCGATGCAGATGATGATGCTGATGATGCTGATGATGCTGATGATGATGCTTCTTCTGCTGATGATGATATCGATGCTTCTGATTATGCTGCTTCTGATGGTGGTGCTGTTGCTGCTGCTGATGTTGATGATGCTGATGATGATGCTACTGATGATGATGCTGATGATGATGCTGTTGATGATGATGCCGACGATGGTGCTTATGACGATTCTGATGATGCCGATGATGATTCAGACGATGCTGATGCTGATGATGATGATGATCATGATGATGATAATGATGCTGGTGATGATGATGATGACAATGATGATGATGATGATGATGATGATGATGATGATGATGATGATGATGATGATGCTGATGATGATGATGATGATGGTGCTGATCCCGATGATGATTATGCTGATGATGATGATGATGCTGCTGATGCTGCTGATGATGATGATGCTGATGCTCATGACGATGACGGTGGTGGTGATGCTTGTGATGATGATGATGATGATGATGATGATGATGATGATGATGATGATGATGATGATGACGATGATGATGATGATGATGCTGATGCTGATGATGATGGGGATAATGATGATGCTGATGTTGAGGATGCTGACGATGCTCATGATGAGGATGCTGAGGATGCTGATGCTGATGCTGATGCTGATGACGATGATGGTTCTGATGATGACGACGATGATGCTGATGCTGATGCTGATGCTGATGCTGATGATGATGCTGGTGATGATACTGATCTTTCTGATGCTGATGCTGACGGCGACGCTGATGGTGATGGTGATGGTGATAGTGGTTGATGGCGATGCTGATTCTGATGAATATTAGGACGAGGACGGTGGTGTGGATGAGGATACTGCTTATGAAGGTGGTAAAGGGGGCGAAGAAGAGGAGGTGAAGGAGGAGGAGGAGGCGGAGGAGGAGGAGGAGGAGTCCGTAACCAGTTTAGCTCAAGTCCGTAGCGTGTTGGCTTAAGACCTGGCTTCATTGGCAAGGGGGAGCAGCGGCTCTCAGCAGTGCCCCTCGTTTGCTTGGTCACACGAGGTTTTTCCTGTGTGAGCTCCTGGTGGAGCAACTTTCCTTTGACTCACCGCCCTTCATGGGCAATACGCAGCATGCGTGTCACATTGTGCCCAAGTCGTCGCAGAGCGAGTGCTGGAAGTGCACAGAGTGCGGCTGCCAGTGCAATGAGGCTCGGTGGAGCTGGTGCACGAATTACGAGACGAGCCTCGCGACTGCAGCGTTCGGCAGGTCTTGGCGTGATCAGCAAGGCCCTTATGATGCGTGGGGCCATGGCGCACCTGCTCACTGGCCCGGGTTTCAGCTTGAGGCAGGGGCAGGAGGAGGAAGCTTTGTATACGGGGTGCCATTGGCGCTTAATCCAGGGCCGCAGCTTGTCGGAGGTAGCGGGGCTGGTCCCACGGCTTCCCCGCCCAGTGCGCAGCTCGGTGGGAAAGGATGTGTCGCTACGGGCACTGGCACAGGGGCTCAGTCCCAGTTCGGCGTCAGCGACCTTCCTTGGCTCAAGCAGTTGGCCAGTACCTTCGAGGCTTTCGGCGATGAGCAGCAGCTGTACTATGGCAGCATCATCGCCAGTCTGGAAGTTGCTGAGATTCCGCCGCCACGTCCCACAGTCGGCATGTTCAAGCACGTGTGCGAGCAAGCATGAGTGCAACTGGACGAGGCGGTCCAGGCGGCGGAGAAGCTTGAGAGTCAGCTCAAGGAGGCCAGGCATCATGCGGTGCAGGAGCATGCAGAGTTCACCAAGCGTGAAATGGAGCATAAGCAGTGGTGCGTAGCCTCAGCCAAGCAGTTTTGCCACCGACCCAGGCCCCCACTGCGCCCGATAGGGAGTCCAAGCCGACGCTGGACTTGTACGCACTCCTCGAGGGTGGCGAACTCGAGCTGGACGACCACGGGGTCTTCGGCTTGGACGATGAAGGTGTGTCTCTCTCATCGGAGGATCGTTCTGAGCTCGAGAATCGCAAGCAGCAGGTCGTCGGCATCTTCCGCGAGGCGGCCAAGGCAGCTTTTTGCGAGGCGAAGGACACAGCGGTTACGATGTTGGAGGAGCAGAAGGAGCTCACCATGAGGATGCTGGAGTCCAAGCGCCGCCGTACTGAGGAGCCTGGTTCTGGAGGAGGTGTCCCTGCTGAGCCTGCCGCCCCACGTGAAGGTCAAGGGCTGGTGCGGCCGCTGCTGCGGCTCCAGGCGCGCCAGTGCCTGAGGCGGCAGCTGCAGCTGATGGCATGCAAGGCCGGGATCGGGATGGGGTTTACTTGCCAGCCAGACCACTTGATCTCGTGGCGAACTCGCAAGCTGCAGCAGCAGTGATTCTTGTCCCTAGCAGTGCTGAACATGATTCTCTTTTTCAGCCTCTCGAACACAAGCACTGTCGGGTCTGTACCTCACTGGGCTCCAGTTCGATCCAGAAGCAGCTCTTTTTGTGCTGGTTGGCTCTGGCTGTCCGGGACGCTCGAGGTGCTGGACTTTGCTTGCGGCAGCGACGCCTTCTATTTGTTCTTTCTGAAGATCGGCTTCCTTATTGTGCTCGTGGCCAACCGGCATCTTTTTCGCAGTGGGCCTCCGGGTGCTCGCTCACCGAGCTCACTTCGTGGATGAAGCTCGGCGTAGGCTGGTGGCTGGTGCCCAGTTGGATGTGGGGGCCAGGGCCGCAACAAGGGACCCCGCGATGCGGGAATCGTTGGAGGCTCGGCAGCATATGCCCTACAGACAAGCTCTTTGGCGTCTTCTGCTTCGGTGTCGTTGTCGACTTGGTCTTCTTGTGCACCTTCGACCGCGGGTTTGCCCTCGCCGCTCCCTGGCCCAAGCGATCCAGAGCAGATCTTTCCAGAGGGCAGGATGCTTAGAGCTGCTCGTTGGATTGTGCGGTTGAACGGTCCTGGACAGAGATGGCGAGTGTCATTTGTAATCGAACAGCTACAACGGCCTCCTCAGGTGCATTGGTTTCATCGAGTTTTGCACGGCCGTTCGATTCGTCAGCGCGTTGCAGATGTATGCGCGCGCCTGGACGGGCTCAGGAGAGGGTCGCAGGAACATGCTGGATTACCGCGCCTGGTTGTTGAATCATGATCGAGACGGACATTGGCGTGAATTGGCTCGTCGCTGGACGGGTCTTCGGCGCATATGTGGTGAGATGCGGGCCTTGCTTGGGGTTCGTGCTGCGGCTGCGGTCTTGGGCCATCATGAGGATGAGGAGTTTATTCCAGAGGTCGTCACGTTTCCGCAGTCGAGTGCCAGCTTCATCGAGGTGCTTGCGTCAGAAGAACGCAGTGCGTTGTCGAAGGAGGTTTTTTTCCAGGGAGCAGCTGCTTGCCAAATCTGCTGCAGTGTGCGTTCGTCCTGCTGTGCACCTTCGTTCGAGCGAGGGCCAGGGCGAGCTGGTCATCTGGGCGGCCAGTGCCACTTCCCGGGGAAATCGGCCTTGGCGAGCGTGCAGTCTTGGGGCGATGTTCGCATGGAAAAAGCATGTTCAGCTTCTTCTTCGGGCAGTCGCATTCCGACCTGATGGGCAGGAGCAGCGTGGGCAGCATTTGACAGGTCACGTTTTCTGCGTCTCGCCGGACCCGATCACTGACAAGGATGGAGTCTCTGGATGTTTGGGCATCGGGTTCCGCCGTTCGTCGGGATGGGCCTCGCTCCTGGGCCGCGGCGGCCGCTTTCCATGACTCGTCGGGTCCTTGTTCGATGGGTCAATTCCCTGGTGCCTGGGGACATCGACCTAGCGTCGGCTTCTTGGGCCCGCGGGCGACCCCTGCGGAGTGGATAGTTCTTCTGCTTTCGAGGGTGGGGCGGTTTGCGTTCGCTGGGGAGGCCCTTCCTCGTCGGAGGCGATTGGGCCACCGCGCCTGCCGACCTGCCCGAGCAAGGGTGGGCGGCCGAGCTCCGAGGGCGGATTGTGGCCCCTGGGGAGAGTTGGGGAGAGGCCGAATTCTGTATTATTTTGTTGTCTCGGATGTTCCGACGCTCGGGGTTATTAGCTGCGCTGCGGCTGCCCGCTCGTTGCCGGCCCCCCGTCGGCCGGCGGCAGTCGAGATGTATGGCGAGGTTATTCCCACCAGCGCTCTTATTTTACTGTGAATGCCAAGGTTCTGACTCCTGCGTAGGAAACCCTGGCCCGCAATGCCCGCGCTCGTCTGCGTGCGCCGCGTCGGAGCAGAGTTCGCAGTGGCTGCAGCTGTCGCGCGCGCCATCGTAACATAACGCCCCGCTCCGACACGACGAATGATCTGTGCACTCGTGCAGATGCGGATTCTCCTTCACGACGTCGCCGCACGTGGCGCAACGCAGCTCGTGGTGCTTGCTGGTGAAATTCCCTTTCTCACAATGCGGGCCGACATCCGCGCGACCGCCGACGTCGTTTGACTGGGCGTAATGATTTGAAAATCTGACGGCGCCCTCATCGTCGTCGACGCACCCGACGACATCGGCGCGCTTGGTGCCACTGCCTTGTCCTCCAAGCACTCTGTCTGGTGGCAAGCTTGAGCTGTGCTGGTCCACGACGCGTGCCTGGATCAACTGCACATCGGAGGCCATGCGACCCGTCGCGACGATCAAACCGGGAGCTGACAGACCGAATCGGATGGCCGCTGCGACGGAGGATTTTACAGCCGACATGGGTTATAATTGTCCGGGCAAAGTCGCCTAACAGCGATGTGTAGGAGCATATCCGGAAACATTCCCCTTAATATTCACATGGGAATCCAGTTGTAGACTCCTGCTGTTCTCGCAGTCGTAGTCGCATTCGCGACAGTCGCAGTGGCAACGGCAGTCGCAGTCACAGCCTCGGCCTCAGCCTGCCTCAGCCTCAGCCTCAGCCAGCCTCAGCCTTATCCTGCCTCAGCCTCAGCCTCAGCCTGCTTCAGCCTCAGCATCAGTCTGCCTTCAGCCTCGGCCTCGGCCTCAGCCTGCCTGAGCCTCACCCTGCACCAGCCTGAGCCTCAGCCTCAGCCTGCCTTAGCCTCAGCCTCAGCCTGCCTCAGCCTCAGGCTGCCTCAGCCTCAGCCTGCACCAGCCTGGGCCTCAGCCTCAGCCTGCCTCAGCATCAGCCTGCCTCAGCCTCAGCCTCAGCATCAGCCTGCCTCAGCCTCAGCCTCAGCCTGCTTCAGCCTCAGCCTCAGTCCGCCTGCAGCCTCGGCCTCAGCCGCAGCTTGCCTCAGCCTGAACCTGCCTCAGCCTCAGCCTCAGCCTCAGCCTCAGCCTGCCTCAGCCTCAGCCTCAGCCTGCCTCAGCCTCAGCCTCAGCTTGCCTCAGCCTCAGCCTCAGCCTGCTTCAGCCTCAGCCTCAGTCTGCCTTCAGCCTCGGCCTCAGCCGCAGCCTGCCTCAGCATCAGTCTGCATCAGCGTCAGCCTCAGCCTCAGCCTGCCTCATCATCAGCCTGCCTCAGCCTCAGCCTGCCTCAGCCTCAGCCTCAGCCTGCATCAGCCTCAGCCTGCATGAGCCTCAGCCTCAGCCTCAGCCTGCCCCAGCATCAGCCTGCCTCAGCCTCAGCCTCATCCTGCCTCAGCCTCAGCCTCAGCCTGCTTCAGCCTCAGCCTCAGTCTGCCTTCAGCCTCGGCCTCAGCCTCAGGCTGCCTCAGCCTCAGCCTGCACCAGCCTGAGCCTGAGCCTCAGCCTCAGCCTGCCTCAGCATCAGCCTGCCCCAGCCTCAACCTCAGCATCAGCCTGCCTCAGCCTCAGCCTCAGCCTGCCTCAGCCTCAGCCTGCATGAGCCTCAGCCTCAGCCTCAGCCTGCCCCAGCATCAGCCTGCTTCAGCCTCAGCCTCAGCCTGCCTCAGCCTCAGCCTCAGCCTGCTTCAGCCTCAGCCTCAGTCTGCCTTCAGCCTCGGCCTCAGCCTCAGGCTGCCTCAACCTCAGCCTCAGCCTCAGTCTCAGCCTCAGCCTCAGCCTCAGCCTCAGCCTGCTTCAGCCTCAGCCTCAGCCTCAGCCTGCCTCAGCCTCAGCCTGCCTCAGCCTCAGCCTCAGCCTGCTTCAGCCTCTGCCTCAATCTGCCTTCAGCCTCGGCCTCAGTCTGAGCCTGCCTCAGCCTCAGCCTGCCTCAGCCTCAGCCTCAGCCTCAGCCTGCCTCAGCATCAGCCTGCCTCAGCCTCAGCCTCAACCTGCCTCAGCCTCAGCCTCAGCCTGCTTCAGCCTCAGTCTGCCTTCAGCCTCGGCCTCAGCCTTCAGCCTGCCTCAGCCTCAGCCTGCATCAGCCTCAGCCTCAGCCTCAGCCTGCCTCAGTATCAGCCTGCCTCAGCCTCAGCCTCAGCCTGCCTGCCTCAGCCTCAGCCTCAGCCTGCTTCAGCCTCAGCCTCAGTCTGCCTTCAGCCTCGGCCTCAGCCTCAGCCTGCCTCAGCCTCAGCCTGCATCAGCCTCAGCCTCAGCCTCAGCCTGCCTCAGCCTCAGCCTCAGCCTGCTTCAGCTTCAGCCTCAGAGCGTTCAGCCTCGGCCTCAGCCTCAGCCTGCCTCAGCCTCAGCCTGCCTCAGCCTCAGCATCAGCTTGCCTCAGCATTCAAAATGTGGCCCGGGAATGGAGTTCTGGGAACTCGAAGAACACGAAGTGGCCTACAGTTGGCTCCGGGCATTCAAAATCATGCCCAGGAACGGAGTTCAGGGAACTCGAAGACCACGAAGTGGCCTACAGTTGGCTCCGGGCATTCAAAATCATGCCTAGGAGTGGAGTTCTGGGAATTCGAAGACCACGAAGTGGCCTAGAGTTGGCTCCGGGCAGTCAAAATCATGCCAGAAATGGAGTTCTGGGAACTCGAAGAACACGAAGTGTCCTACAGTTGGCTCCGGGCATTTAAAATCATGCCCAGGAATGGAGTTCTGGGAATTCGAAGACCACGAAATGCGTTACTGTTTGCTAAAAAAGGAGTTTCCGGATTCCCCCGGATCCCGTCCGGATCCCGCCCAGACCCCCCTGGGGAGTCAAGATGTTTTCTTTTGACACCACTAGAAACCTATCAGTCTTCGCTGTTGGGTAAAAAGCGCGTGCGGAAAGGGTATGGAGTGCTCGCAAGCGTGAGCGCGCAAGAGTGTGGATAGGTTTTGATTGAGCTTGGTAGTCCACCAATGGTTTGGGGTAGGATGTCATGAGCCGTCGGGATGGCTGTCTGATCGCTCTGGGGGCTGTTCGGCGGCCCCCAACAGCGGGCCCGTCACGGAAGCGCTCCGAAATTACCCAGGAACGTTCCCAACCCTTTGTGCACGTGGGGCGACTATGCATCGGACCGCTCAATACAACATCGAGCATTGAAGGGCCCGCCGTGCCCTTGAGTGCTTCGCCAAAGAACGTCGGGCCAAAATCACATGTTCACATATGCGGCGTCACTCTTAAGAGTCAGATCGTTGGCAGGAAGGCGGCCGCGAGGGAGTGTGGAAACACAAGAAGGAGAGACAATCGGAGACATAACTCGTGGGAGCAGCGCCGCTGGACCCCCCGACGTCGCAACCCAGCCCCCCAGGGGACGGCGAGGTCTCATGGTGATCTGCGTAAGACGCACCTCCGCTGGGCCTCCCTGGAGCCCGCGGAACTGGCGACAGTTTCGCGGAGCGCAGCCCCCCCGGGGGAGGCGAATGGTGATCTGCGTGAGACGCACCTCCGCTGGGACTCCCAGGACCCCCCCGAAAGTGGCGACGGTTTCGCAGGTCGCGGCCCCCAGAGAACGGCGAGGTCGCATGGTGATCTGCGTAAGACGCACCTCCACTGGGGCCCCCAAGAGCCCGCGACAGTGGCGACAGTTTCGCAGATCGCGTCCTTTCAGGGGACGGCGAGGTCTCATGGTGATCTACGTGAGACGCGCCTCCGCTGGACCTCCCAGAAGACCACGGTCTCGCAGATCGCAGCCCAAGGGGAGGGCGAGATCTCATGGTGATCTGCGTAAGGCGCACCTCCGCTGGGGCTCCCAGGAGCCCGCGAGTTCCCAGGGGCCCGCGAAAGTGGCGACAATTTCGCAGATCGCAGCCCCCAAGGGGACGGCGAGGTCTCGCGGTGATCTGCGTACGGCGCACCTCCGCTGGGCCTCCCAGGACTCCCCCGAAAACAGAAAACATGGCAATTTCGCAGATCGCAGCCCCCTAGGGGACGGCGAGGTCCCGTAGTGAACGTGGCGACCGTTTCTCAGATCGCAGCCCCTCCGAGGGGACGGCGAGTGCGCCCAGCAAGTTCCCGCAGGAGGCTCCAGCGGGGCCTGTTCCGCCCCCCCCCGCTGGCTGGCCCGCCGCCCTGGGGGGGGGGGCTAGGGGCCCGGGAGTTCCGGCCGGATCTGGAGGGGGTAGATTCGGGGCTCGAGTCTCTCGGGGCTCGAGCCGCCGCTTGCCCGCGGGGCCCCGGTGGGCTGGAAGGCGAGGTGCCGTGGTCGTGGGCAGGCCTGGTTGTTCAAGAGGCTGCTCGGGCCGCCTCGGGGGAAGGGGGCTCGCCCGGCCTCGGAGAGGGGCGGCCGACTGGCCGAGGAAGTTGGGTCGCAGCCATGCCGAGCGTGAAGTCCGAGTTGCCTCGATGGCCTTGCCCGCTGCCGAAGGCGGCCGCTGGCCCTGGGCAGCTTCGGGGGGCCGCGGCCTGGGCAAATTCAGTCGGCCTGCAGCGGAGTGGACAAGTCTATCTTCAGCGTCGCTCCGCGATCTCTCCCGCCTCGCTGCTGATCGAGCAGCGCTGCCCGAGGCGGCGTTTTCTCGGGCGCAGGCAGTTTGCGATTGAGTCTGTGGCCAACGGTGGGGGTCAGACTCCCGTGCGCACGGGGCGTCCCCGAAGAGTAACAGGGAGGATATCTGCGGGATTGGGGGGCGGTCTGGGATGCTTAGGGGCCTGGTGATCTGGGCCTCGAGCCGTGCGTGAAGGACCTTTCGGATTCTCTGACCACTCAGGGGTGCACCCCGATCCATTCTGAGCCCGCTGGTATCCGGAGAGCTGCCCAGAAGTTCAAATCCTGGACTGCCGTGGGAGAGCATCGCTTTGGGCTTCGACTTTTTTGGTTTCCGATGCCTGTCTGGGAGGGTTGTGCTCTTCGTGGGGCTGGTTGCTGCGTTTGGGGCTGCTGACGGCTCTATTGTCTCGGAGCCCGCGGGGGGGCGCGAGGCTCATCGGCCTGATGGGTGTGGTGCTCGGGCTTCGGGGCAGGCGCTCCAGGGGCGCTGCAGTGAGTTGTGGGGCCCAGATCGACGGATCGCGCGTCCATGGGGCCGGGGGGGATCTTTTGAGATAGCTGCTGGGGGGGCGGGCAATTTCCGCCGGGCATGCGAGTGCCCGCGAACTCGACGCCGCGAACAGTTTCGTGGGCCTCGCGAAGGCATGTGAGGAGGTCTTGCATGGGCGGCTTCGTTGCGGCAGTTACTCGCCAGAAATGCCACCTTTCTCATGTTCGTCTCTGCCTGCAGGTGCATGGGGCTCCGAGGTCCATCCTCTTGGGTCCACGTGTGTGACTGGTGACGATCCTCGCGGGCTGCTGGGGTGCGATGTCGCACTTGCGCGTCCCGATGAATGCTGGCGGCGTTTTCGAGGCGGTCGGTTTTTCGGCGTGGCGGATGACGTCGCCGCGCGCGTCGGGGGCGCCGCCCGGTTCGCGTGCGATTATCCTCCGCCGCGGCCGCAGGGGCGCCGCGTCGGGGCCCGGCAGCTCGGCCGCTGGTTATTTCCCGGTCCCAGGGGGGCGTCGCGGCTACATCCGCGGAGCTTGCTCGGGGGCGGAAAAGAGGGGGGTGATGACTAGGGGGGGGTGGATATCATGGCGCGGGCCATGATATTTCCCCAGATTTCACGGCGCCCCTTCTTGTTTCATTACGTCCCTGGCCCTTCCGCTGGGCCGCGCACATGCCGCCGGTCATGATTTGCACCCCCCCCTCTTTGGCGCCCCCCTCTTTGCCGCTCCCGAGGCTACATCCGCGGAGCTTGCTCGGGAGATCGTAGCAGGGCGTCGGGAATGGAAGTTCAGGTCAGCCCGCCATGTTCGCAATCTCGGGGGCGTCGCTTCGAAGGGCGTCGGGCAGGTGTGCGGGCGCGACGGATCCGTCGGTTTCGAGCTCGGGCAGGTAGGTTTCACTCGCTTAAGTCGCCTTTCAAGAAGCTCCCCCTCGTCGCAATGGCGGGCGCGATCCTGGCGGGGTCGTGTGGCGCGGACGTCCGGGGGATTTCGATTCGTGGGCTTGAGGAACTTTGAGCGGCAGTCAGTCTGGGCCTTTTTGGGTCTACTCGAGGCAGGTCGCGCGCCGTCCAGTTGTGGCTCTCCCCATTGCCTGTGGCCGATCCACGTTTGGTAGGTGCTGCGTTGCCTCTGGCGGCGTGCGGTCAGGCTCTCTGGAAGGAGTGGGCCCTTCGTGGCCAAGCAGAGTTTGCGTTCGAGTTCTTGCAGCAAGAAGGGGGGGGGTTCTCTTGGGGAGAGGCCAAAGGGCCGACTGGAGCTGTACTTTTCACGTTGCGTGGGCTTCTTGGGTCCCCCCAGAGCTTTTGGCAGTGGGTCCTTCCTTCGGGGGTCGTCCTGGACCTGGGTGCGGTTTGGAAGCGCGCGCTCATCCATGTAATTAACTCAAGCTGGAGCAAAGGACCAGCTGCTTGCCAGCATAGGCTGGGGGTCGCAGATCTTGGAAAGAGCGTGCTCTGCCGCTGCTGGCGGAGAACCTGGGGGGGGGGTCACTGGGGGTTCCCAGCCCGCCCCCCCCCCTTTGAAAACCCGGGGGGGGCACTACCGGTTCGAACCCCTCCCCCTTTCTCCCCCGGTCCATCATGACAAGGGGGGGGGTCACTACCGGTTCGAACCCCCCCCCCTCGGAGCCGCCGGCAAACGATTCCCGCCCCTCGGAACAGTTGGACAATGGTGGGGAGAGTGGGACAGTGGTGGGAACGGTGGTGCTGGGGACAGTGGTGCGGGGACAGTGGGACAGTGGTGCGGACAGTGGTGGGGACGGTGGTGGTGGGGACAGTGGTGAGGGGACAGTGGGACAGTGGTGGGGACGGTAGTGGTGGGGACAGTGGTGAAGGCGGTGGTGAAGGACAGTGGTGGGACAGTAGTACAGTGGGGAAAGTGGTGGGGACAGTGGGGACAGTGGGACAGTGGTGGCGACAGTGGGGACGGTGGGACAGCACAGTGGGACAGCGGCGGGGACAGCGGGGACAATGGTGGGTACAGTGGGGACAATGGGACAGTGGTGGGGACCGTGGGGAAAGTGGGGAGAGTGGGACCGTGGTTGGACAATGGTGGGGAGAGTGGGGACAGTGCGACAATGGTGGGGGCACTGGTGGGGACAGCGGGGACAATGTTGGGAACAGCGGGGACAGTGGGACAGTGTTGGGGACGGTGGTGGTGGGGACAGTGGTGTGGGGACAGTGGGAATATGGTGGAAACAATGGGACATTGGAGGGTACAGTGGTGGTGGAGACAACTGTGAGGGCGGTGGCGAGGACGGCGGTGGGACAATGGGACAGAGTACAGTGGGGACAGTGGTGGGGACAGTGGGGGCAGTGGTGGGAACAGTAGGACAGCTCAGTGGGACAGCGGCGGGGACACTGGGACAGTGGGACAGTGGGGACAGTGAGGACAGTGGGACAGTGATTGGGGCCGTGGGGAAAGTGGGACCGTGGTGGGAACAGTGGTGGGGACAGTAGGGGCAGTGCGACAGTGGTGGGGACACTGGTGGGGACAGTGGGGACGGTGGTGGGAGCTGGGGACAGCGGTGGTGAGGGCAGTGGTGCTGGGGACAGCAGTGGGGCATATGGTGCGGACGGTGGTGGGGACTCGGGAGTCGTTTGCTGGCGGTGGGGGGGGAGGGGCTCGAACCGGTAGTGACCCCCTCCGGTTTTCTGGAGGGGGGGGTGGGGGGGTTCGAACCGGTAGTGACCCCTCCCCGGTTTTCTGGAGTGGGAGGGGGGGGAGGGGTTCGAACCGGTAGTGACCCCCTTTGGTTT
>CAUYUJ010020268.1:113031-125531 GCA_963575745.1 Prorocentrum cordatum
AGCTGCTCCTGATGAAGACCAGCAGCACGCAGCCCGTCTCGCAGGTCGACCTGTCCGAGGACGTGCCGCGTGCCTCGCCCGCGGACACCGCGCCCGTGCCCGAGGACGTCGGCTCGCCGCGGGGCCTGGTATGAGATGTCCAATGGCCTGCGGCAAGCCCTGCCACCGTGCCTGGGTTGCAGGTCAGAGGCCTCCTAGAGTGCCTGTGAGGATCTCTTGGGAGGCCTCTCGGGAATCTCTTGGAGGCGGTTTTGGGATGTCCTGGGGGCCTCTCGGGGACTTCTTAGGGGGCCTCTCGTCGCTGGGCGGAGCGCTCGGAATGTCGGTCCGTGTTCCCCCCCTTTGGCCTTTCTTGGGGCACTCTTGGGCCGTATTGGGGCCCTCATGGGCCGTCTTGGTGGGCTCGTGGTGGCCTGTTGATTGTTCTGCGGCGATCTTGAGGCCCTCTTGGGCCGTCTTGCAGCGTCGGAAACCCCGAAAGGCGAGACCGCTAAACTGATTCAAGCACCAATGTTTGTTTTCGTGCGTGTATTTCTTCCTCTGGGGGCCCTTTTAGGAAGTGCTGTCGGAACCCTCTTGGGGCGTCTTGGGATCCTCTTGTGCCGTCTGGAGGCGATCTTGGGCGTCTCGGAGCGATCTGTCGGCGACTTGGTCCCTATTGGACCGTCTTTGGGGCCTCTTTGGGCCCTCTTGTCTCGTCTTGGGGCCCTGTTGACTCCGAAAAAAGCCATTGGGGAATACGCGACCAGCCCCATGAGTCACGCGACGCGGCACGGGAAATCTTGCAATTTCTGTTCTGGACCTCCAAGTATGCATTCGCTCAGGATCGAGGACGGCCACCTCGAAGGGACCTGAGGACATTCCAACTCGTGCCTCAGGGTACTGTGACGGATGTCTAGCGCATGGGACTCATCGCGCCCATTTGGTTTTTTCCAGAAGATTCGGCGGATGACAGCGCCTGTGTCCAGGGATTCGGCTCG
This sequence comes from Prorocentrum cordatum, assembly GCA_963575745.1. Lineage (NCBI taxonomy): Eukaryota > Dinophyceae > Prorocentrales > Prorocentraceae > Prorocentrum > Prorocentrum cordatum. The sequence continues at coordinate 114,012 of CAUYUJ010020268.1, forward strand.
CCACGCGGATGGCATCACCCCCGTCGAGATGTGCGGGGAGCCGGTTCCATCATCACCAGTGAGCTGAGATAGGCGAACGCTCCCATCGGTGCCTAAATGGCCGTGGAATTCGTAAACCCCTTCCGTGACGGAGTGGTTTGAATTTTCCGCGCACGCAGTAGGCCTGACAGCGCACCACTCATGTGTCTGGAGAAATTCAGGAGGGAACAAAACACACAGACACAATTAATCGTCGACTCCCAGGAAAATATGGGAAAATATGGGAAGTGGGCGGGAAGACAGAACCCAGAAAATATTGGAAAATATGGGGACTATGTTTATTTGTGTGTATTTATTTGTGTGTCCCAGGGCCCCTTCACATTCATGTGTCTAGAGAAATGGCGGTCGGCTTTTCTGGATCAGTCGAGGAAATTGTTTCACACAGCTCGGGATATCAATCTGCAGGGTGTAATTGACGGGCGGGACCCCATGGTGTGAGATCCTCGGGTCGACATCCCATGGTTTGGGACCTCCTAGGGAGGGACGCTATGTGATGGGACCCTGGGACCCTACGAGGTTGGACGTTGTGGTGTGGGACCCCACGGGATGGGATCCTTGCGGGAGGGACTCTACGGGGTGGGATCCTGTGGGGTGGGGCCCTACTAGGTGGGATGCCATGGGGTGGGACCTTATAGGGTAAGGCAATCGGGGTGGAACCTCTTGGAGGCGCTTGGAATCATTGTACCGTGTGAAGTTCACGCCGAACAGGGCCAATTCCTAAGATCGCAAACGAAAAACCATCGGAGGTTGGGGGGTGAGTTCGCAGTGGAACGAAGAGCCCCCCACCGGGACATCGGTTTCATTTTCGTGTTCGTGTCGTGCGTGCGGGCGAGGCGAAGCTGCGTGGGCGCGCGAGAGGACTGACCCCGCCGTCGCTAGGGCGACTCGGATGCAGTGGATCGCCCCTCCGCTTCCGGTGGGCGCGCTGTGGCCTGGTTTGTCCCGCCGTGGTATCCTGTGGTGTCCCGTTGGTGTCCCGTTGGTGTCCTGTCGGTGTTCCGTCGGCGATGGGCGGGCGTTGGCCGGGGTTGTCCCGCCTTGGTACCGATAGTGACGTCGATAGTGAGATCGATCATGATATCGTTAGATTGGGATGGATAGTGAAATCAAAAGTGAGATCGACAGTGAGGTTGATTGAGACATTGGTTGTGAGATCGACAGTGAGAAAGGTAGTGAGAGCGATAGAGGAATCGATAGTGAGATCGGAGATCGAAAGCGAGATACACAGTGAGATCTACAGTGATATCGATCGAGAGTGATCGATCATGTGAGGTCGATAGTGGGATAGATCGAATGAGATCGAAAGCGGGGACGATAGTGACATTACATCGCAGCGCAGCATCGTCGTCACGCGTCGTCGCTAGCTCGAGGGCGCGCCACCAGCATCGTCATCATCACACCCGTCGCATTTACCAGCAATTGGTTCGTTCCCCCCCCACCCTCCAACCCTTGGGTGGTCGTACAGGTAAGTCCAAGCACCGTCTGGGCACATTTAGTCAACGCTTCGGCCGTGCTGAGCACTGAGACCCCCCTCCCCCCCTCCCTTCCCCATTCACTCCCTGACTTTGGGTCCTTCGACAGTGGCGCCCGTCTTGAACAGCAGCTGCCGTGGGGGGGAAATACGCATCTGGTGAGATACGGTAGGTTCGCGTCGTGTCGACTCGTCGCGACCCCGCCGCGGGCGTTCAAGGTTGAACGCCGCCAGTGGCCCAGAATCGTCCTAATATGGAACGATATGGCAATCGATAAGCCGCCGATCGTTCAAGGTTGAACGATCAACGCGATGTCAGAAACCATCGCTGGGGTCGTCACGACACAAACCCGCCGTATTTCTCTTGGGTTTCTCTGCCGAGGCTCTGCACGGGGCTGGGCGGTGCTTCGCAGGCCGTTCGTGCCGCGGCCCGTGCCGTCCGCGGGAGGCCAGAGCGCAGTTCCAGGCGTACAGTCGTCGTCTTACGAGTCGTGGCGAGGGAGAGGAGGATGAGGATGTGGAGGGTGAGGGTGAGGGTGACGTTGAGGATGGTGGTGGTGAGGAGGAGGAGGAGGAGGAGGAGGACGAGGCGGGGGAGGAGGAGGAGGAGGAGGAGGAGGAGGAGGAGGAGGAGGAGGATTTTTTTGTGCTCCTCCGTGGGACGCCGATCATGCCAGCTGCGGAGGAGGAGGAGGAGGATGAGGAGGAGGAGGAGGATGAGGAGGAGGAGGAGGAGGAGGAGGAGGAGGAGGAGGAGGAGAGGATGAGAACCGTGGGATGAGGGTGTATGTACTAGGGGGATGGGTGAGGGCAAGGGGGGGGGGAAGAGGGAGGAGGGATGCGGGAGGAGGGCGGGGGGGAATCAACAGAAATCTGAGAAGGCGGAAGAGGCGGAAGAGGAAAAGGAGGAGGAGGAGGCATGTGATCGCGATTCTGCCCCTCCTTCCCCATCTACGCTCGTCGTCGTCATGCAACTCCAGCCCGTCCTCCTCGTCCTGCTGTCGTGTAACCTTCTCTTTCTCTTCCTCATCCTCTCCATCCCCTTCCTCTTCTTCCTCCACTGTCGCACCAGGTGAAGCTTGACGACCTGTGTCAGGACCATCCAGAGGCTCGGGGTGTCGAGCGTCAGAGGGCGAGAGGAGATGCTGGTGGTGGGTGTGGGAGTGGGGAAAGAAGAGGGGACGGGGACGGATATGTGTGGAGGGGACGGAGGCGAGGGATGAGGAGCGAAGGTTGGTGATGGAAGGTGCAGGATCGAGTGGGGGAGGGTCGAGGAGGATGAGGCTGACGAGGGTGACACGGATTGAGCGAGATGTCAAGAGAAGGGTAGAGGCATATTGTAGAGAGATGAGGACGGATTGATACATGGTGGTGTATAGAGAGGAGGGTCACACAAGAGGGAGGGGGTGACGTATGCAAGAGAAAGGATGGCTTGAAGGAGGGAGGAAGGGAGAAGGACTGAGGTCCGAAGGGAAATTGGGGCAGAGGGAAGACAAAACACCCTAGACCACCTACGCCCCAAGGGACTGGTGGGATTCTCGGTATTTTTGGCTCAAGGCTCAAGCTGTTGGCCATCACCTCTACATCCGTTCATCCCTACATCCGCCTCCCATCCGCTCACCCCTACATCCGCTCACCCCTACATCCGCCTCCCATTACTACACAGACCTTGATTGTTTCTGGGTGCTCGTGTTTCTGCGAAAATGCCGGCGGAAAAGCACCACATGGGGACTCCGGTGAAGAGCGCGCTGAAGCAGGCCAGGACGGGGAGCAGCCCTCCGCAGGAGCCACAGCCTATGGCAGCAGAACCTGAGGCAATAGCAGTGCGTCAACAGCAATTTCAAGAGTACATGGACGCAGCCGCGGACAAGCCCCTGACCGCCAAGGACTTTGAGACGATTCTGAACCACCACCTCGACCCCATCAGGAATGACATCCAGGCTATCAAAACGCACGGCGTATCACGAAAAGACTTAAGCGACACCATCAATCCCATCAAGACCGAGATCGACGCATTGACCAAACGAGTGGGACTGCTTGAAACAAATTATTCTTCCCGGCCGACGTCAGCAAGATCGGCATCCGGAGCGTCCGTGGACACGGCCACGCAGGCGAAACTCGCAGAGCTTGAACGTGAAGTTTCTCGTCTCCGGGCGCCTGCACAAGGTCACGCACCTCTCCCTGGGCACAGCCATGCCACAGACAAGCGGGACATCACGGCGGTGGTTGGAAATTTAGACGGGTTTGGATCGATTGAGGCCGCTGGGGATTGGATGAAACATGAATTGCAGAAGCTATTGGCCCCCACACCATCAAATATTTACACAAAAGGGGAATCCAAAAACATTTTGTTCATGGAGTTCAGTTCAACCGACGACAGGAACACGGTGGCGAACCAGCTTCGAAATGCCAAGATTCAGCACGAAGGCAAAAAACATTTGGGCGACGGTCGATCGCCCACCTTTAGTCCGAGCTGCTCGTAATTTTTGCTTCGGTGTGCAAAGCATGTGGGACGACGCCGAAGCCGGCATGGCGCAAGCGAGAGAGGTACTCCCTTGTTGGAGGAGTACGTGTAAAAAGCCATGGATCTCCAAGCGCACGCTGGACCTGATCGACCTTCGTACCCAAGCGAGGCTTGAAAACAACCACTCTGCAGTCAAAGACTTCCTGAAACAGATTCGTAAATCAGCGAGGCGCGACAAGACAGCGTGCATGAACGACCAAATTGCTGCTGGGAGTTGGGCCCCCCTGAGGCGAGCCGACCAGCCTCGCGCCCGGAAGCAAGGCAGATTGAAGGATCTGGAGGGCAACCTTGTGGACAGCAGCTGCCGGGCAGATGCCATGGCGGAGTATCTTGAAAAAGGTCAATGGCATGTTCGCCCTGCAGATGTTGCGCCTTTGGAGCCGTTCGGCCCCTCTCTGCCGGTATCGGAGGCAGACTTCGCGCAGCGACAGGTCAAGGCAGCAGTGCGTAAACTCAAGCGTGGCAAAGCGGCCGGCCCCGACGACATCCCAGCAGAGTATTGGAAGACACTTGCAGATGCGCCTGGGGGGCTAGAGTGGATCACAGACCTGATGGACAAGTGTTGGAGGGAGAAGTCGGTGCCAAGCGATTGGCAGCATGCAGTTATCAGCGCGATCTACAAGAACAAGGGGCCCATCGACGAATGCGACAATTACAGACCGATTAGCCTTTTGTGCATTAGCTACAGGCTCCTGGCAAGCCCACTACTCAAAAGGTTGCAAGAGGCGGGGGCGGAGGACAGACTAACAAAGACGCAGTTTGGATTTCGCCGAGGGCGGGGGACTTCGGACGCAATGCGCGCAGTGCGAAGACACGTCGATTTAGCGCGCGCAGAAAAGGAAGGTAAAACAGCAATGGTGGCACCGGATTGGAAGAAGGCTTTTGATTCACTACATGTTGGCGCCATGCTGAATGCTCTTCGCGCCTTCGGTGTCCCAGAGTCCATGCTGCACATGATCGGTAATATCTACGAGAACAGGCACTTTTGCGTAGCGGACGGGCGAATTACGTCCCAATCGCGATCAGAAGAATCTGGGATCTCACAACGTTGCCCGTTGTCTCCTTTCCTGTTCGTTCTGGTGATGTCTGTGGTCATCCGAGAGGCCAGGAACAAGTTGCCCGCAGACGCGCGCGAGGCCTTGGACGAAGGGCAAATTTCAATACTGCTGTATGCTGGCGACATGCTGCTGGTGGGCAAATCCCAACACTATCTGCAACTGCTCCTGGAGGCTGTGGCGGGCGCCGGAAAAATGTTCGGGATGGATTTGCATTGGGGCAAATTCCAGCTGATGTGCGTGAAGTGTGACGTTCAAGTGGTCGCCCCTGGAGGCGCCGCAATCGTAGCGAAAGAGTGCATGAAGTATTTGGGGGCCACGCTGTACATCACAGGCGCGCTTGGAGGAGGACTTACCACAAGACTGGGAATGGCATGGGGCGTATTTTCTGATTTTGAACGCACCTGGAAGCATTCATCGATTACCACAGCCAGGAAGTTGGAAGTATTTCAATCGGTCGTTGCTACAAAGTTTATGTACTCCTTGAACACTGCTTGGTTAAACAAGGCGGAGAGAAGAAGACTCGATGGATTTCAAGCTCGCTGCCTGCGTCGTATTCTACTTATACCACATGCATATGTCTCGAGGGTGTCGAACAAGACGGTGCTCGAGCAGGCCGGACAACTCAGCTACACATCTCAGCTCTTGCGACACCAGCTGCTCTGGTTCGGGAAAGTTGGCAGAGCGGACGACGGTGATGTGCTTCGCGCGCTGACCTTCGAGACTGGCAGCCTGCGACCCGCGACCCGGAGGGTGCGGAGAGCACGGGGGCGACCCAGGCACGAGTGGGCGAACTGTTTGTACGAGAAAATTGCCCCGCGCTTCGCTTCTGAAGCCGCCATGCAGAATTGCATTGGCGACGAGCGCAGCTGGCGCCATTTCGCTGCGAATTTCGCTACCGATGCTCAATTTTAATTCGTTCCTGCAAGCAGCAACCAAAGCCTGCTGCCATATTCCGACTACGCGCCGGACGGCGTTTGGCTCCTCTGTCTGTTTGAGACCGCGCTGTCCTTAGACTCCCACTGGATGAGGAGGAGGAGGTGCAGGAGGAGGAAAAGGAGGAGGAGGAGGAGGAAAAGGAGGAGGAGGGAGGAGGGGGAGGAGGAGGAAAAGGAGGAGGAGGAGGAGGAGGAGGAGGATGAGGCGGCTGAGGTTCGAGACCCGATGTGCTCCCACTTTGTTGGGCCTCGTGACCGCGAGCTGCAGCAGCTTGCGGACGCCTCGTCGATTTTGTGTCTCCTGGTGCAGCCGCTAGTGCTTCGCACACATGATGTAAACTATTGGTGTGCAAGCAGCGTTAGCCAGTGGATGCTCGCGCTCAGGATTATGTTCGTCAGGACGTTTTGGGATGGAGGATCTGACCTTATTGACGCTGCTCTTTGGGCCAGAAGGCCTGGGAGGAGGAGTGGGTTGTTGCAAGGCTGTTGCAGGGTGCCCTGCCGGGCTCTGGCAAGGCGCACTGCTGGCCTCGAGCTGAAATTCGTGCTCTTGTGAGCTGCAGTCCTGTCCACGGTGGGATTTCATTTCCCTCTTTGCCCTCTTGAGTTCATCGCCCTCGCCTTGCCTCGCCTTTCGTCATCCTCCCTTCAGCCCCCCCGTGAGAGGCCCAGGCTGCGGCCGGATGTCGGCCACGCTGCCAGGGCACAGTTCTGGCAATTCCTGGCCCAGCTCGTCACCTCCCCTGCGTTCTTCCTGTTTTCGCCGTCGCGTCCCCGGACGACGACGTGGCCAGGGGGGAGGGGGGGCAGCGTGCGGGCAGCGTTCCGGAGAAGCGCCGTCGGAGATGTGACCAGGCGCTCTCGAGAGGCCCTCGCCATCGTGGGCGGAACGGGAGTCATCGCCCAGCTTTGGGTTCGATCTTCATCCCGTCGATCGGCGTCACCCCAGCATGCTGATGCCATCTGTGCGTCGTCCCCCCAGGGGCGACGCGCGCACCGAGAGATCTTCTAGTATGTGCGTCGTGCCGGGCGCTTTCTGCCCACGCCGCTCGGGAACGATATTCTACAAGATGGGCATGCTGTATGTTCGGGTCGGACGCGGGCCTACAAGGAGGACACGTAGTACATCCAAGTGTGTCTTTGTGCGTCCCACTCGAGCTTTCCTTCTTGGTTCTTTCGGGCCTGTGCGCGTGTGTGTGGTGTCTGTCCGGGCGGGATGCCTGCGCCTGGGTTTCGGGAGGCCTTTGGAGGTCTCGAGCGGTATTCGGAGGTCACCAGAGGCTTCCAGAGCCCCCCGAAGGTCTTCTCAGGCTTCGGAGGCTCCCAGAGGCCCAGAAACACAGAAATGCTTCACATCAATAATCAGGAGGACGAGCCTCCCCTGCTGCTGCACACGTGACTCGCGTATCGCTCCGTGGTTTTCGCGCCCCGCCTAACAATCCGACACCTGAAGGATATACACTCACACACATGCACACATATATATATATATATATATATATATATATATACATATATATATATACATACACATATATGTATACACAATTCCCGATTCCCCTTCCTCGGATTTGAGGGCGAGTTAAGGGAGCTCAAATAACAGAGTTGCATCATTCCTCCCAAACCTCAGCACGTCGTAACCTCTATAGTAGGCTCGTGCCGCGTAGACGCGGCAGCTACACCGCCGCGATCGTTCAGGATTGAACGCCGCCAATGGCTTGGAACCTTCAGATTTGAAACGATCTGCATCATTGATACGCCGCGATCGTTCAAGGGGGAGGGGGATTCAGGAGGAGGAGGTGGAGGAGGAGGAGGAGGCGGAGGAGGCGCAGAAGAGCGAGGGACTATGAAGGAGGGAGGGATGGAGGGTGGCATAGGAGGAGGAGAGGAGGAGGAGGAGGAGAGGAGGAGGAGGAGGAGGAGGAGGAAGAGGAGGAGGAGGATGAGGAAGGAGGAGGAGGAGGGAGGAGGAGGAGGGGGAGGATGGAGGAAGGGGAGGAGGAGGCGGAGGAGGAGCAGGAGGAGGAGCAGGAGGAGGAGGCGGAGGCGTAGGCGGAGGCGACGGCAGCGGCGGCGGCGGCGGAGGAGGAGGAGGAGGAGGAGTAGGAGGGAGGAGGAGGACGACCACGAAGAAAAACATTAGTAATAACAAGGGGCACGCGTGCCAAGGATCATGCATTGACGATGTGGGTCCATGGGAGATGGAGAAAACCAGGGATCGCGAGGGAGGCAGTCCTTGGCAGGCGCCGGGAAACGTGCCGCAATTGCTGCGACACGTTGGCAAGGGACAGATTCGAAGACGGGAAGGGGCGGCTAGAAGCATGTCAGTTTGGGTATGGAGGAAGGTCGCTTGCGGGGGGTGGGCCCATGGTCGGTCGGAATAAGGGGAGGGGGGCGCAGGGGAGGAGCGGGGGGGGGGAGGGCCCACGGTCGGTCGGAAATAAGGGGAGGGGGGCGCAAGGGGGGAAGGGGGGGTGCCCCGGTCGGTCGGAATATGAGGAGGGGGGCGCAGGGGAGGAGCGGGGGGGGTGGCCACGGTCGGTCGGAATAAGGGGACGGGGGCGCAAGGGAGGAGCGGGGGGGTGGCCCACGGTCGGTCGGAATAGGGAGGGGCGCAGGGGAGGAGCGGGGGGGGGCCCACGGTCGGTCGGCAGGGGGGGGGGGGCGCAGGGGAGCGGGGGGGGTGGCCCACGGTCGGTCGGAATAAGGGGACGGGGGCGCAGGGGGGGAGCGGTGGGGGGGCCACGGTCGGTCAGAATAAGGGGAGAGGGGCGCAGAAGAGGAGCGGGGGGAGTGGCCCACGGTCGGGCGGAAGAAGGGGACGGGGGCGCAAGGGGGGAGCGGGGGGGGGCCCACGGTCGGTCGGAATAAGCGGAGGGGGGCGCAAGGGGGGAGCGGAGGGGGTGGCCCACGGTCGGTCGGAATAAGGGGAGGGGGGCGCAGGGAGGGAGCGGGGGGGGTGGCCCACGGTCGGTCGGAATAATGGGAAGGGGGCGCAGGGGAGAAGCGGGGGGGGTGGCCCACGGTCGGTCGGAATAAGGGGAGGGGGGCGCAGGGGGGGAGGGGGAGGGGCCAGCACGACCACCAGCACGACCACCAGCACCTCCACCAGAACGGCCAGCAACACGACCGCGAGCACGACCACCAGCACGACCACCAACACGACCACCAGCACCTCCAGCACGGCCAGCCACCAGCACGACCACCAGCAGAACCACCAGCACGACCACCAGCACGACCACCAGCACCTCCACCAGAACGGCCACCAACACGACCGCCAGCACGACCACCAGCACAAGCACCGGCACGCCCAGCCACCAGCACGACCACCAGCACAACCACCAGCACGACCACCAGCACGATCACCAGCACGACCACCAGCACCTCCACCAGAACGGCCACCAACACGACCGCCAGCACGACCACCAGCACAAGCACCAGCACGACCACCAGCACGACCACCAGCACGACCACCAGCACGACCACCAGCACGACCAGCCACGAGCACCTCCAGCACGGCCAGCCACCAGCACGACCAAGGCACAACCGCCAGCACGACCACCAGCACGACCACCAGCCCAGCACGACCACCAGCACGACCACCAGCACGACCAGCCAGCAGCACGACCACCAGCTCGACCACCAGCACTTCCCAGCACGACCACCAGCACAAGTACCAGCACGACCACCAGCACGACTGCCAGCACCTCCACCAGAACGGCCAGCAGCACGACCACCAGCACGACCACCAGCACGTCCACCAACCACGACCACCAGCACGGCCGCCAGCACAACCACCAGCACGACCGCATTATGGGCACACGGTCGGTCGAAATAAAGCAGTGCGAGATCACACCGGTAGGTATGATAATAAAGTTAAGAAGAAGATGCGAAGATGAAGACGAATACTACTATTAACGAGACGAAGTAGAAGACAAAGGCGACGAAAAATAATGATACTACCAATGATAATGATACTATTAAGAAGAAGACGAATATGAATAATACCATGAATAAGGAAAGTCCATCAACTAATAAGACGGCTGATAATAGTAAGGCGACGACGCAAGCATAGTAACTACACTGCTAAGACAAATAATGTTGATACGATGAAGATTAATCATATTACGATTAGCACGACTACGAAGACTCCGACTAATACTAATACGAACGAAACTAAGAATAGTAACGACACGAAACTAAGAACAATGCCAACACTTATAATAATACTGCGAATCATACTACTACTTACTCATAGTAATGGCAAAAAGACTAATACGAATTTGAATGCGAATAATCATAAGACGAAGAGGATGATGATGAGGAGGAGGGGGATGCGGAGGCGCAGGCGGATGCGGAGGAGCAGGATGATGATGATGAGGGGGAGGGGGGGAGGAGGAGGAGGAGGAGGAGGAGTTGGAGGAGGAGGAGGAGGAGAGGGTGGATGGGGTGGGGGATGAGGGGGAGGAGGAGGCGAGGAGAGGAGGAGGTAATATACTACAATACTCATAATGGTATAAAATAATAGTAGTAGTAGTAGTACAACTATAATCATTATACAAATACGAAGGAGCAGAAGAATACGAGGAGGGTGATGATAGGAGGAGGATGGGTGATCCGGAGGCGGAGGCGGACGCGGAGGAGCAGGAGGCGGATGATGAGGCTGAGGAGGATGAGGAGGAGGATAAAAGGAGAGGAGAATGAGGGAGGAGGAGGTGAGGAGAGAGGAGGGGGGAGGAGGAAGAGGATGGGAGGCGAGGAGGATGAGGAGGATGAGGTAGGAGAGGAGGAGGAGGAGGGTGAGGCGGAGGAGGAGTATAGTAGGAGGAGGAAAGAAAGGAGGACGAGCAGGATATTAGGAGAGGAGGGGAGGCGGAGGAGAGGAGGAATGAGGAGGGGAGGAAGGAGGAGGAGGAGAGAGGGGAGGAGGAGGAGGAGGAGGAGAGGGAGGGGGAGGAGGAGGCGGAGGAGGAGGCGGAGGAGGAGACGGAGGGAGGGAGGGAGGGAGGGAGGGCGGGATGGAGGAGGAGGATGAGCAGAAGCAGGAGCAGGAGGAGGAGGATGAGGACGCGGACGAGGAGGAGGAGGATGATGCGGATGATTCGGAATATGATGATGATGCTGACGATGATGATGGTGATGATGATGTCGATCACGATGCTGATGATGATGCTAATGCTGATGATGATGCTCATGATGATGCTGATGTTGATGATGTTGATGATGATGATGCTGATGATCATGCTGATGATACTGATGATGATAATGATGATGATGCTGATGCTGATGATGATGATGATGCTGATGCTGATGCTGCAGCTGATGCTGATGATGATGCTGATGCTGATGTTGATGCTGCTGATGCTGATGATGATGATGATGCTGATGCTGATGATGATGGTGATGATGCTGATGATGCTGATGCTGATGCTGATGATGTCGCTGATGATGCTGATGATGCTGATGATTCTGCTGATGATTGCGATTATGATG
>CAUYUJ010020268.1:127789-160552 GCA_963575745.1 Prorocentrum cordatum
GAGGAGGATGGTGATGAGGCGGAGGAGGAGGAGGAGGAGGAGGAGGCGGAGGAGGAGGAGGAGGAGGAGGAGGAGGAGGAGGAGGAGTAGGAGGAGGAGGAGGACCACTGTAAACCCAAGCGTCACCAACGATGTTGGAATCTACCCCCAAGCTCCCTCTTCATAGGCCCCTACAACGGTTCAGTTCCACAGAGGGGCCTGCCTCGTTGAAGGACAGCCGTTTGAAGACTTTTAATCCTGCCAACACATTATTTTCGGTATTCCAACGCTACGGACAAACTTGACTGTTGTAGTTTGACGCTTGAATCGGGCCAGAACGCCATTCCTGGGACTTCAACACAGCAGATTATCGTAACTGTTGCGCCCTCGTAACCGTGAGTCCTTCCGAAACGCCATTTCTGGTACGTCTATCATGGCAAGACAGAATGGGCGCGGCGTCAAGGCGAGAGCCCCATTTTGAAAACCACCCGCTCTCAATCCATGAGGCTCTTGCAGCATTTTAAATCGAATGTGCGCGGCGCTGAGGCGAGAGCCACATTTCGAAACCCACCCGCCCTCAATCCGTGAAGCTCTTGCAAACGTTTAAAATGTGCGCCAAGCTAAGGCGAGAGCCGCATTTCGAAAACCACCCGCCCTCAATCCGTGAAGCCCTTGCAAATGTTTAAAACGAATGTGCGCCACGCTGAGACGAGCGCCACTTTTTGAAAACCACCCGCCCTCAATCCGTGAAGCTCTTGCACAGTTTTAATTCGAATGTGCGCGGCGCTAAAGCGAGAGCCGCATTTCGAAAACCACCCGCCCTCAATCCGTGAAACTCTTGTAAATGTTTAAATCGAACGTGCGCCACGCTGAGGCAAGAGCCACGTTTTGAAAACCGCCCGCCCTCAATCCGTGAAGCTCTTGCAAAGTTTTAATTCGAATGTGCGCGGCGCTAAGGCGAGAGCCACGTTTTGAAAACCTCCCGCCCTCAACCCGTGAAGCTCTTATAAGTGTTTAAAACGAACGTGCGCGGCACTAAGGCGAGAGCCACATTTTGAAAACCACCCGCCCTCAATCCGTGAAGCTCTTGCAAAGGTTTAAGAGGAATGTGCGCGGCGCTCAAGCGAGAGCCACATTTTGAAGACGACCCGCCCTCCATTTGTGAAACCGCCAGCTTCAGAGTCATACGTGGTGAGGAAGTCTCACGTGAAACGCCCGGCCCGTCGTTAACACTGGCTTCGGGGTGCGACAGGGGGAAATCATTTATAAGGAAAATCATGGAGGAGGATGAGAAGGCGGAGGAAGAGGAGGAGGGGGAGGATAGAGGAGGAGGAGGAGGAGGAGGAGGAGGAGGAGGAGGAGGAGGAGAAGCAGTGTCAGAAGCCAGCGCCCGTGTCGTCACGACGTGGGCCTGCTGGGGTCGAGCTCGCGTCTGCAGTGCTGGGCCCCTTGGCCGCGGGAGGCCTTCAAGACCTATCTTGCCACGGCGAGATCACTGGAGTTCACGGAGCCCGCAGCCGACCGCTTGCGGACCCGACGGTGCAGAGGATGATGGTCGGAGTGGCTGCCGGGAGAGGAGCAGCGGATTGCCGGAAGGATGTTTGGAGGGGTGTTGATGATGACGACGATGAAGAAGATGCGGATTACGATGATGATGATGATGATGATGATGATGATGATGATGATGATGATGAGGATGATTATGATGAGGATGATGATGGTGATGATGGTGATCATGATGATGGTGATGATGGTGATGATGGTGATGATGGTGATGAAGATGCGGATTACGATGATGATGATGATGATGATGATGATGATGATGATGATGATGATGATGATGATACGGATGCTGCTGCTACTGATGATGCTGATGCTGATGCTGATGATGATGAGGATGACGACGACGACGATGATGATGATGATACTGATGATGATGATGATGATTATGATGATGATACTGATGATGATGATGATGATGATGATTATGATGATGATGATGATGCTGCAGGTGATGACGATGGTGTGAATGATGATGACGATGACAATGCTGCTGCTGTTGTTGATGATGATGATGCTGATGATGATGATGATGATGATGCTGACGATGCTGATGATGATGATTATGTTGATGCTGATGATGATGATGCTGATGCTGATGATGACGATGATGATGAGGAGGATGATAATGATGATGCTGTTTTTGATGATGCTGATGCTGATGATGCTTGTAATGATGATACTGAGGATGCGGATGACGATCAGGATGAGGATGATGATGATGCTGCTGCTACTGATGATGGTGATGATGCTGATGATGTTGATGATGGTGATGACGACGACGACGACGATTCTGATGCTGATGCTGTTGATGATGATGCTGATGATGATGATGCTGCAGGTGATGCTGCTGCTGATGATGATGCTGATGTGAATGATGATGCTGATGCTGACGATGCTGATGCTGATGATGATGCTGATGCTGCTGACGATGATGATGCTAATGCTGATGATGATGCTGATGTTGATGCTGATAATGATGCTGATGATGATGGTACTGGTGATGGTGCTGATTATCCTGATGATGCTGATGATGATAATGGTAATGCTGCTGATGCTGCTGATGCTCATGCTGCTTTGGCTGATGGTGATGATGCTGCTGATTATGACGACGATGATCATGATGCTGATGCTGACGATGATGATGGTGCTGATTATGATCATGATGGTGATGAGTATGATGATGGTGCTGATGATGCTTATGCTGATGCTGATGCTGATGATGATGCTGCTGCTGATGATGATGAGGATGCTGCTGAGGACGCTGCTGATGATGATGCTCCTGCTGATGATGATGATGCTGATGATGATGATGATGACGATGATGATGATCATGATGCTGATGCTGCTGCTGATGACGATGATGATGCTGATAATGATGATGACGGTGACGATGATACTGATGATGATGATGATGATGATGATGATGATGATGATGATGATGATGACGGTGATGATGCTGATGATGCTGATGCTGATGCTGATGTTGATGTTGATGCTCATGATGCTGATGGTGATGATGATGAGGGGCAGGAGGAGGATGCGAAGGAGGAGGAGGAAGATGAGGAGGAGGAGGATTGTCGAGGATGTTCGGAAGGAGCAGATGGAGCACGAGCGATGGCGGGAGCGCGACGCTGGCGGTGGCGGCCTGATGAGCACAACGCTGTAATCAGGGGGTGGTGAGCGAGCGATGGAGGCACATCTAGGACAGGTAAGAAGCCATCATATCCAGGTGCCCGCGGCAAGTTCCGCCACAGTGCCAGCGCAGCGCTCTGCACGCCTCTCTTCACCAGAGCTAGGGTTCGCTCAAGTTGCTCTGCCCTGATTCTTTCTGAGTGAGTCTGCCGTGCTCATAGTTTTTGGGGGTGGGGGGGGGGGCTTGGGGGTCCCTTGTGGCTTTCTGGGGGCGTCTTAGTTTCTTGGAGCCTACTTGGTCGTCATGGGGCCTTTTGGGGACCACTCGGGCCGTCCTGGGTCTTTCGGGCGCTTTCTGCGTCCCCGCTTGGGCAGTCTGGGTGGCTTCTTGGGTCCCTCTCGGGCTCCTCGCTAACAGTACGTTGTTGAGCGACTCTTGGGCCGCCGTTTGGAAACAACGCGACGAACAATGCTGTATATGTTTGTGCTCTTGCGTGTATGGCCTCTCTTTTGACCCGAGGTCCTCGCAACGCCAGTGCTTGGGCCACGGCAGAGCCGCCTTGGGGCCTTCCCTTTGCCACTCCATTTGCTATCTTCACCCGAAGGGCAAGTGAACCATAACGCGCTCACAGTCTTCAGTGCAGAGGGGGCGCGCATCAAGAAACCATATGCTTTTTGTCCGGATATCCTGGGTCTCTTTGCTCCTCGCGTTGCGCGGCGACTTCCCGCGGTCGTTGAAGGAGCTGCTGCGTTCAGGGTGCTCAGGGTTTCCCCTCTGGTGCACCTCGCGCGCAGGTTCTCAGGGTTGGGTTTCTTGTGAGGGTTTCTTGCGGCCGCGCCCGCACTGTAACGCGCTCATAGTTTTCAGTACTTTTGACTTTTGCTGTGTGAGCTCTCTCTTGGGTCCTTGTGGGACGCCTCTTGGGGCCTCCTTTCGGGCTGTCTTCGAGGTCTCTTGGGCGACCTCGAGAACTCGCTGGGCCGTCTTGGCTGCCATCTCGAGCATCTTAGGATGCCCTGTGAGACCGCCGTGAGATGTCGGACCCGTTGGAGAGCCTCGGGGGTGGTGGTGGTGGTGCACTTCGCTGCGCGTAGCGAGGGGAGTTTCTAGAAGCTTACAGGAGCCCTTCTAGCCTTCACCTGGCGTGTCTTGCCCCCTCCAGCCTGCGTGTGCCACTAGGGCTGCGCGCCCTGAACGGGGCAGTGCGGCTCTGCTCGAGAGCAGAGGCCGACTTGTGTAAGGCCTACGACCACCCGCGTCTCGCCGCTCAGAGTTCCCAGCATGACCGCTCCGCAGCGGCAATCGCGGTGGAATCGAGGCGACGCTGGAGCTCCACGAGCCCGATCCGTTCCGATCCTCCAACCCTCGAAGCATCATTGAGGAGGATCTCCTTGGGGTGTGCTCTGGCGGGCCGCCGCCACGACGGTCGTTCTGGCGAGCTGTCGCGGGCGGGCAGGCCTGGGCGTGGAGACATCCGTTTGGCGGACCGCCCGCCCCGAAGCTGCGTGCAAGCATGCTGAGGTCCACGAGGGCTTTCCACGTGCATGCACGGGGCGCGCCAGAGCGGGCCTCGCCCTCGAGGAATCGAGAAGGTGACATCTCTTCTCGGCCGAGGTTGGCAGAAGGCCGATGGAGGCAGGAGGAAGGAAACCGAGAGAGGCTCCGCCAGCGGAAGACCAGTGGGAGCCGGCGGAAGTCAAAGCTTCGCCCCCAGGAGTCCTCCTCCTCCTCCTCCACCTCCTCCTCCACCTCCTCCTCCTCCTCCTCCACCTCCTCCTCCACCTCCTCCTCCTCCTCCGTCACCCACCCTGGATTCAGGGCTGCCTGGGCGGGTCACATCGATCTTTAGAGCTTGCTTACACGTTGACAACATCACTTGCGCCTCCCGGTGCAGCAGTGTATGCGAACATGAAGCGTGGTCCGTGCCCCTCTGCTTTCGAGGGAGGAGCGTGGATGAGGTCTGCCAATGGCCTTCGTGCCACCTCGACGCCTTGCAGAACAAGCCCTCCTACCTTTCAGGGTTGCATGAGCCTTGGGCCTCGGGGCACTCCACTAATTACGTGCTGAAGGCACGGTGGTGGAGATATATTGTAGTGGTGGCCTCTGGCCGGTGCCGCCGATCCGGGGCGCTCCTGATGTTATCGGGAATGGACGGTGACGACGACAACGGACGACCAACAATAGACGAGCGGGACAATTACGACGACGACGACCTACAAACGGGGTAACGACGACGATTGACGACGACGATGACGACGACGATGATGACGTCGATGAACACGAACACGAACACGAACACGAACACGACGACGACGACCACGACTTGTGTTCGAGCAATACAACATCATACCATGCCGAGTGAGTGCCTCTTGGGGTCTTTGGGCTCTTGGGGACTTCTGGGGGTCCTTCGGGGCCTCTCTGGGGCTTCTTGGGTTTTTGTTGGGGCCTCTTGAAGATCTCTTGGGGGCCTCGGGGGACCTCTTGGGGTTTTCTTAGGGTGGAGGACTGGAAGGGTCAGTTCGGGTTCATCCTCTTACGGCCACTAGGGGGCCTCTCGGGGTCGTCTTGGGAGCTCCCTGGGCTGTCTTGGGGCCGTCTTGGGCCGTGCTGGCTTCTTCTCGGGTCCTCTTGGGATGTCTTGCGACGATCTTGGGGGCCTTTCGGACCGCCGTCGGCGCTTTGAACACCGAAAAGGCGACAATCTCAACATGCAAACAAATAAAAAGGATTTTGACCATTTTACCCTCATGAGGCTTTCTTGGGGGTCCTCTTGGGGCCCTCAGGAGTCGTCTTGGAGGCCTCCCGGGCCGTCTTCGGGCCGTCTTGGGCATCCTGGAGCGCTCTTTGGCCGTCTTGGGGTCCTCCTGGACCGTCTTTGTGGCCTCCTGGGACTCTGTTGGCCCGTCTTGTGCGGTTTGGGGTTCCCGGGGCGGTGGGGGGGGGGGAACACGTGGATTCCATGACCTTCTCCCCCCCTAAAAGATGAATTTAACAACAAGACATAACAAAGTTCTTTGGTCCCAAAAATCCTCCCTCCGTCGGCAGAGCCACCCCAGCGCCCTCTCCAGCATAGCCGAAGATCAGGCTGCAGCTTCTTGAAGGTCACGCGCCCGATCGGCGGATTTTTTCAACATCGGGATCGGTGCTTCGTCCTGCGTGTGTTTTTACGCTCCAGGGGCAGATTGGGCCCTCTGGGGCCGCCTGGGGCGCGCCTTGGGCTGTCTTGGGGCCCTCGTGGGCTGTCTTGGGGGGCCTCTTGCCTCGCCGAGGCCGTTTTGGCCGCCCTGACACCTCCCCGCCCCCCCCGTCCAGGTCCATGGGGAGGGGGTAGGGGGAGGGATAAACCCCTCCCCGAAGGGGAAGAGGGAGGGGTGGAAGAGGAAACGCCCTAAACCACCGACGCCCAGAGGGCTGGTGGGATTCGTACACATATATTGACACGCAGTTCGTGGATTGTGCGGGCTATCGGGAGATGAACATTCCGCATCTCGTGATCCTCTCCTTCCCCATCTCCCTTCTCCTCTCCTCCTCCCCTGATTTCCTCTCTTCGCTTTCTCTCCATAGTCTTTCTCCGTCATCTTCCTGTTACGCTTCTTGTCCGTCCTTGGCAGGAGCGGCCCGATTACGAGAGCCTCAGGAAACTTTTCCGCGCCGTCCGCGCCCAGCACCCTGAGCTGGAGGACCACTCGTACCAGTGGATGCAGGAGAAGCCCCGCTCCTATTGTCCTCCAGCCCCCTCGCCCTTTCCCCATTCCTCCCCTCCTGTTCCTGATCCTGCTCATTCCAGTGTTGGTACTTCCCCTGCAATGCCCACTCTTTCTTTTCCCAGACTCGAGAATCGTGGGAGCTGTTCGCTCCGTGAAGTCACTCAGCACATTATACTCTGAGCGCGCGTGCAGTTTTGCGGGCTGGATGGCAGCGCCAAGGGATGCCTTCAGGGGCGATCCCGGAGGCCATCCGGGCGGCGGCGCACGGAACACGGTACCCGGATTTGCCCAGGTCCGTATTCCTTTTTCTTTCTCCTCCTCTTCCTTGTCCCCCTCCTCCTCCTCCTCCTCGTCCTCCTCCTCCTCCTTCTCCTCCTCCTCCTCCCTCCTCCCTCCTCCCTCCTCCCTCCTCCTCCTCCTCCTCCTCGTCCTCGTCCTCGTCCTCGTCCTCGTCCTCGTCCTCCTCCTCCTCCTCCTCCTCTCCATTTCCTCCTCCTCCTTCCTCCTCCTCCTCATCCTCCTCTTCCTCCTCTCCCTCCTCTTCCTCCTCCTCCTCCTCCTCCTCCTCCTCCTCCTCTGCCTCCTCCTCCCCCTCCTCCTCCGCCGGGCTGCGGCGACGATGCTCTCGCTGAAGACAGGGTGGAGCGGCGGGCCAAGCGGCTCGCTCGCCCGTCCCGCGCTCTGCGCCGAGGCCCAAATTTGCTGCACGCCCTCGGCTCGGACGGCACCACGAGGGGCAACCCGCGGGAGGATCAGGAGGCCGACGGACACGGAGCCCGGCGGGGGGTCCAGTCCAGAGCGCGGAGTCCGCAAACGCGGGCATCGACGCCAGGAGCATGGTGTGGTAGTTGCCCGGCGTTCGGGCGAGGCCGACGCGCTCCCGACGGGCCTGGTGGTGAGCACGCGGCTGCGGCGGAGCTTGCGTCCCAACGGCCGGGCGGGCGGGAGCCGGTCGGCAAGTCCGCGCACCCAGCGGAGGCCGCCGCTGGATGGCCGGCAGACGCAGCAGCGGAGCGGCCCGCGGCTGAGGCCGCTGGCAAAGCGGAGGCTGATGCCACGGCATGAACGTGCGCATTCTGTGGGCGCTTAGGGGAGTGGGGGAATTTCAAACCGTCCCCCCCCCAAAAGTCCCCGATGTCTAGGGACTGGGGAGACCCCCCAGAATAGGGGATCCCCCCTAGGCGCATTTGCGCAACGGGGGGGGGGTCGTTCACCCCCCTACCCCTCGTTGCAGGGCTCCTCCTGGCGCTGGCAGGCGACAACGACGACGACACCGACGACGGGATCTGGAGAGGGTTTTGGGGGGGGATTCTGTGTGAATGGGGGTGTGTCCAGTTCGGCAGGCGTTTTGGATGGTGGGGCCGGGGGGGTGGTGGGAGGCTCCCGACGCGTCAAGGAATATTTTGCACCCAAGAGCCAGTGAGATGCGCTCTCTCCAAGGCAGAGGCCGCGCGCTTGGCGGAGGAATGGGCTGTGCACGTAGCCAAAAGAGAGGGGGCCGAATTACAGTCCGAGGCCGAATATATTCGGCGCACGGCTGAGGCTGAGAGCCAGGGTCGAGTCGCAGACGAGGAGCTTCGCATTGCCTCGGCAGTGGGCCTCCGTTCGGGAAGTGTGGTTGGGAATGTTGCGCGTTATGTTTCCATTCCGTTGAGGTTGATATCGTTGCAGGCTGCCCCGTGCTGCTCCGCGTAGAAGGTGGTGTGGTTCTGATGGGTGCACAGTGCGCGGCATGCGATCCTGAGGGCGGTTTCAGTATTCGAAAGAGCGTGCTCTGTCGCTGCTGGCAGAAAACCGAGGGTGTCACTGGGGGGTTCCAGCCCATCCCCCACCCCTCTCGAAAACTGGGGGGGTGGGGTCACTGGGGGTTCCAACCCCCCTTCCTCTGGTCCATCATGAAAAGGGGGGGAGTCACTATTGGTTCGAACCCACCCTCCTCGCCGCCAGCAAACGACTCCCCCTCCTCCACCACTCTGGACACTGGGACACCGGTGGGGACAGTGGGGACAGTGGGACAGAGGTGGGGACAGAGGGGACAGTGGGACACTGGTGGGGACAAAAGTGGGGACAGTGGGACAGTGGTGGGGACAGTGGTGGGGACAGTGGTGGGGACAGTGGTGGGGACAGTGGTGGGGACAGTGGTGGGGACAGTGGTGGGGACAGTGGGGGGACAGTGGGGAGTGGGACCGTGGTGGGGACAGTGGGGACAGTTCGACAGTCCCCACTGTCGGGGACAGTGGGGACAAAAGTGGCGACAGTGGGACAGTGGTGGGGACAGTGGAGACAGTGGGATGGGGACGGTGGTGGTGGACAGTGTTGAGGGGACAGTGGGACAGTGGTGGGGACAGTTGGGACAGTGGGAAAATGGTGGGGACGGTGGTGGTGGGGACAGTGGTGATGGCGGTGGTGAGGACGGTGGTAGGACACTGGGACAGTGGTGCAGTGGGGAGAGTGGTGGGGACAGTGGGGACGGTGGGACAGTAGTAGGAACAGTGGGGACTGTTTGACAGCACAGTGGGACAGTGGTGGGGACAGTGGGGACAGTGGGGACAGTGGGACAGAGGTGGGGACAGAGGGGACAGTGGGATAGTGGTGGGGACAGTGGTGGGGACAGTGGGACAGAGGTGGGGACAGTGGGGACAGTGGAGGGAGTGGGACCGTGGTGGGGACAGTGGTGGTGACAGTGGGGACAGTGCGACTGTGGTGGGGACAGTGGTGGGGACAGTGGGGACAACAGTGGGGACAGTGGGACAGTGGTGGGGACAGTGGGGACAGTGGGATGGGGACGGTGGTGGTGGGGACAGTGGTGAGGGGACAGTGGGACAGTGGGGACAGTGGGAAATTGGTGGGGACGGTGGTGGTGGGGACAGTGGTGAGGGCGGTGGCGAGGACGGTGGTGGGACAATGGGACAGTGGTGCAGTGTGGAGAGTGTCGGGGACAGTGGGGACAGTGGGACATTGGTGGGAATTGTGGGGACAGTGGGACAGCACAGCGGTGGGGACAGTGGTGTGGACAGTGGGGACAGTGGGGACAGTGGGACAGAGGTGGGGACAGTGGGACAGTGGTGGGGATAGTGGGGACACTGGGGAGAGTGGGACCGTGGTTGGGACAGTGGTGGGAGACAGTGGGGACAGCGGTGGGAACAGTGGGGACAGTGGGGACAGTGGTGGGGACAGTGGGGACAGTGGGACAGTGGTAGGGACGGTGGTGGTGGGAACAGGGGTGAGGGCGGTGGTGAGGACGGTGGTGGGGACGAGGGAGTCGTTGGGGGGGGGCTGGGGGTGTTCGACCCTGTAGTGACCCCCCCTCGGTTTTCCGGAGGGGTGGGGGGAGCAGGGTGGGGGGGGGTGGTTGTCTGGTAAGGGGGAGGGGTTCGAGCAGGAAGGGAATTTTCTGAGGGGGGGCGACCCCAGGGCTCCGGAGGAAGAGGGGGGGGAATTTTCCATAGCAAAGCGGCGGGTCCACGGGACGGTCTGTTGCAGACGCTGGGGGAATTTTCCATAGCAAAGCGGCGGGTCCACGGGACGGTCTGCTGCAAACGCTTCTCCGGGAAAATGATGGAGTGGTTCCCATGGGTGTACGTACAGTTGCGGGCTTGTGCTCCCACGAATTGTTTCAGTATGCCTCCAAGTTGTGACCGCTTTCATATCCCACACCCTGTTGGACCTCTTGATTGCCGAATGGCAAGTTTCTTCCAGGATTCTTGGCGGGCTTGCGGTGCGTACGCGGCAGTCCAGAGGCTCGTCGTGACCACATGGTGTTCTGCAAACGGTGGCGCTCCACCTCCGTTGGTGGACCCTGGCGGCTGGATGGCTGGAATCCGGAATCCGCAAGGTGCTGTGGCCCCCGTGGAGTTCGGCGACCTGTCGGGCTTCGAACCCGCCGGCTGGCCGTCGCAGCTGGATGGTTGGAGCCCAGGGGATGTTGTGACAGTGGATGTCACCACCCACCAAACCACCCCAACCCAACCCGAAGGTCCAAATTTATCCTCGATTTCCAGTGGGGGGGGGTCGGGGAACGTTGAAAAAACACGTGGTATCCGTACCCCCCCCAACCCGAAATTCGGGTCAAATTCGGGTCTTCGGGTTGGGTTGGGGTGGTCTGGTAGGTAGTCAGGATGGAGCCTTTGTTTTCGGCCTTTGGGCATGCGGCTGTCGGCGCCCTCGACGGCTCCTCCTCCGACCCTCGGCGGGGGACTGTCGCGGCTGCTGCCGCGCCTGGTGGTCGGCCTTTCGTTCAGACGGCGCGCCCGCGCCTCGGATCCTCGATCGAGTCCTCCCTCCGTTCCCTTCCACCCTCCCTCTGCCCCTGCCCTCCCCCGTCCCTCCTCCCCTTCCCTGTCTCGCACTGTCCTCGCCCGTCTCCTCCCCCCTCCCCCGGCTCCCCCTCCCTTCCCCCTTCCGCCGCCTTTTTTATCTCCTTCCCTCGCTCGTTCTCCCTTCGTCCTCTATCTTTCGTGTCTGTCCTCGCTCGTCCTCTCCCCCTCTCCTCCCCACTCCCTCGTCTCTCCTCCTCGTCCTCCTACTCGTCCTCCTCCTCGTCCTCCTCCTCCTCCTCCTCGTCCTCCTCCCAACGGATGGTGCCAGAGGCGCTTTCGCACCTACCGTTCGTTGGCTTCCTGGCGGCGCATGAGGCGCTGTACCACCCACCGTTTGTTGGCTTCCTGGTGGCGGGAGGTAGGCGGAGGCATCTCACACACAAACACAGACACACAGGCACACACAGACACACACAGACACACACAAAGACACACAGACACACACAGACACACGCAGACACAGACAGACACAGACAGTCACAGACACACACACACACATACATACACAGACACACAGACACACACACAGACACACACAGCCACACACAGACACACACAGACACAGACACGCACACACAGACACACACAGACACAGACACACACACAGCCACACACAGACATACACACCGACACACACAGACACACACAGACATGCACAGAGACATGCAGACACGCACAGACACACACAGACACACACAGACACACACACAGCCACACCCAGGCATACCCAGGCACACACAGACACACACAGACACACATAGACACACACAGGCACACACAGACACCCACAGACACACACAGACACACACAGATACACACAGACGCACACAGACACACACACAGCCACACAGACACACACAGACAAACACAGACACGCACAGACACGAACGCGCGCACGCACGCACGCGCGCACACGCACACACAAACGCACACCCACGCACACAAACGCACACCCACGCACACCCACTCACAGGCACACACACACACACACACACGCACGCACGCACGCACGCACGGACGCACGCCCCCACGCACGCACGCACGCACGCACACACAAACACACACACACGCACGCGCACGAACACACGCACACACACACACACACGCACACATGCACACACGCACGCACGCACGCACTCACGCACGTACGCACGCACGCATGCCCCCACGCACGCCCGCCCGTCCGCCCGCCCGCCCGCCCGCGCGCGCACGCACGCACGCCCGCCCGCCGTCGCCGTCGCCCTCGCCCGCGCCCGTGCCGTGCCCGCGCCCGCCGCCCCGCGCCGCCCGCGCCCGCGCCCGCGCCCGCGCGCACGCGCACGCGGCACGCACACGCGCGCGCGCACGCGCGCTCGCGCGCGCGCACACGCACACGCACACGCACACGCACACGCACGCGCACACGCACACGCACACGCGCACGCACACGCACACGCACGCGCACACGCACACGCACGCATGCACGCAAACCTACACGCACATGCACACGCACACCGGCACGCATACGCACACGTAAGCGCACGCGCACACGCACACGCACACGCGCACACGCACACGCGCACGCACACGGCCACGGCCACGGCCACGGCCACGGCACACACGCACACGCACACACGCACACACGCACACACACGCACATACGCACACACGCACATACGCACACACGCACACGCGCACAGACGCACACACGCACTCACGCACTCACGCACGCACGCACACACACACACACGCACGCGCGCACACGCTCACACGCACACGCGCGCACGCGCACACGCACACACGCACGCGCGCACACACGGACGCGCGCACGCACGCACACACACACACGCACACGCGCACACGCGCCGACGCGCACACGCGCACACGCGCACACGCGCTCACGCGCACACGCGCACGCGCGCACGCACGCACACGCGCACACGCGCTCGCACGCACACGCGCGCACGCGCTCACGCGCACACGCGCACGCGCGCACGCGCGCACGCGCACGCGCGCACGCACGCACACTCGCAGGCACGCACGCGCGTGCACGCGCACGCGGGCACGCGCGCACACGGGCACACACGCACACACGCACACACGCACACCCTTACACACACGCACATGCGCACACACGCACACACACACGCACACACGCACACGCGCACACGCGCACACGCGCACGCGCGCACACGCGCACGCGCGCCCACACGCGCACACGCACACACGCACGCACGCACACACGCACGCACGCACCACGCGCACGCACACACACACACACGCACGCACACGTACACACAGACACACGCACACACGCACGCACGCACGCACACACGCACGCACGCACGGACGCGCACGCACGCACGCGCGCACGCCCGCGTGCACGCGCACGCCCACATACACATAAGCACGCACACACGCACACACGCACGCGCGCACACAGCACGCGCACACGCACACGCACGCACGCACGCGCACACGCACGCGCACCATGCGCGCACGCGCACAGAAACACGCACACACACACGCGCACACACACACACCCACACACGCACACGCACACGCACATTCACACGCCCGCGCACGCGCACGCGCACGCACGCCCGCCCGCGCGCGCGCACGCACGCACGCGCCGTGCACGCACGCGCGCACTTACGCACTTACGCAAGCACGCATGCACGCACGCACGCACGGACGCACGCACGCACGCGCACACACATGCACACACCACACACAACACACAGAGCACATAACACACGCAACACACAACACACACAACACACACGCACACACACGCACACACACGCACACACATCACACACACGCGCGCACGCACGGACGCATTCACGCACACACGCGCACACAACCAAACACAGGCACACCCACGCACACACACGCTCACGCACACGCGCACACACGCACACACGTACACACATACACGCATACACATACACACAATACACAACACACATAACACACAACACACATCACACACCACACAACACAACACACACCATACAACACACTACACATACGCCACACACAACAAACAACACACACACGCACGCACGCGCACGCACACTCAAACGCACACGCACACGCACGCGCACAAGAACACGCACGCGCACACGCGCACGCGCGCACTTACGTACGCGCACACATACACGCGCGCTCGCGCGCGCGCACGCTCGCGCGCGCACACGCGCGTGCGCACGAGCGCGCGCGTGCGCACGCGCGCGCGCATGCACGCACGCGCGCGCGCGCACGCACGCGTGCACGCGCGCGCGCGCTCGCACGCACGCGCGCGCACGCGCGCACGCGCACGCGCGCGCGCACGCACGCGCGCGCATCCGCGCGCGCACGCGCACGCGCTCACACACGAGCACGCTCACGCGCACACGCACACGCACGCGCACGCGCACGCGCGCACTTACGCGCCCGCGGCGCGCACGCGCACGCGCACACGCGTGTGCGCGCGCGCACAAGCACGCGCACACGCACGCGCGCACGCGCGCACGCGCACGCGCACGCGCACGCGCGCACGCGCGCGCACGCTCGCGCTCGCGCGCACGCGCGGGCACGCGCGCGTGGCCACGGCCGCAGCCGCGGCCGCGGCCGCGGCCGCGGCCACGGCCACGGCCCACTTGTGCACGCACACGCGCACACGCACACACGCGCGCGCGCACGCACGCGCACGCGCACGCACGCACGCACGCGCGCACGCACATACGCGCGCACGCACACGCGCACGCGCGCACACACCCACGCACGCACGCGCGCACACACGCACGCACGCACGCGCGCACGCGCGCTCAGACGCACGCGCGCGCACGCGCACACGCGCACGCACGCGCACGCGCACGCGCTCGCACGCTCTCACGCGCGCGCGTGCACGCGCGCACACGCGCACACTCGCACACACGCACGCACACGCGCACTCACGCGCACGCGCAAACGCGCGCACACGCACACGCGCACACACACACACGCGCGCACACGCACACGCACACACGGACGCGCGCACCCACGCGCCCACTCACGCGCACACACGCACGCACACACGCACACACACAGGCACACACTGGCGCACGCAGACACACGCAGACACACATACACACAGACAGAGACACACGCACACACGCGCGCATGCACGCGCGCGCGCACGCACGCACGCACGCACGTACGCACGCACGCACGTACGCGCACGCGCACGCGCACGCGCACACACAGACGCACACGCACGTGCAAACGCACACGAACGTGCACACGCACGCGCACACACACACACGCGCACGCGCACACGCGCACGCACACGCCCACGCACGCGCACACGCACTCGCACACGCACGCGCACGCGCACACGCGCACGCACACGCACACGCGCGCGCACACGGACGCGCACGCGCGCGCACGCGCACGCGCACGCACACGCACGCGCACGCGCGCACGCGCGCGCACACGCACGCGCACGCGCACACACACACGCACGCGCGCACGCACAAGCACACGCACACGCGCACGCGCACGCGCACGCGCACGCGCACGCGCAACACGCACACGCACACGCATACGCGCACGCGCGCGCACGCGCACGCGCACGCGAACGCACACGCGCACACGCACACGCGCACGCACAAGCACACGCGCACGCGCACGCGCGCGCGCGCACGCGCACGCACACGCGCACGCACGCACGTGCACACGCACACGCACGCGCACACGCACGCGCACACGCGCGCACGCGCGCACGCGCGCGCACACGCACACGCATGCGCACACGCACACGCATGCGCACACGCACACGCATATGCACGCGCACGCGCACGCGCACACGCACACGCGCACGCACAAGCACACGCGCACGCGCGCGCACGCACAGGCACGTGCACAGCACACGCACGCGCGCGCGCACGCGCACGCGCACGCGCACGCGCGCGCGCAAGCACACGCGCATGCGCGCGCACGCGCACGCACACGCGCACGCGCGCGCGCACGTGCACGCGCGCGCACGCGAACACGCACGCACACGCACGTGCACAGCACAAGCACACGCACGCGCACGCGCACACGCACACGCACACGCGCACGCACAAGCACACGCGCTTGCTCGCGCGCACGCGCACGCACGCGCACGTGCACACGCACGCGCACACGCACACGCACACGCACACGCACACGCAAACGCAGACACACACGCACGCGCACGCGCAGACGCACGCGCAGACGCGCACGCACACGCACACGCACGCGCGCACGCACGCGCGCGCGCTCGCGCACGCGCACACGCGCACGCACACGCACACGCACACGCATCCGCACACGCACGCGCTCACGCACGCGCACGCGCGCGCGCACACGCGCATGCGCCCACACACGCAGACACACACGCACGCGCACACGCACACGCACGCGCAGACGCGCGCGCACGCGCACGCGCATGCATGCACGCACACGCGCACGCGCACGCGAACGCACACGCACGCGCGCACGCGCACGCGGGCGCGCACGTGCACGCGCACGCGCACGCGCACGCACACGCACGTTCACAGCACACGCACGTGCACACGCACACGCACGCGCACGCGCGCGCGCGCCCGCACGCCCGCGCGCGCGCCCGCGCGCGCAGGCGCACGCACGCGCGCACGCGCGCGCACGCGCGCACGCGCGCGCACGCACCCACTCCCACACCCACACCCCCACACCCACACCCACACCCACACCCACACTCATACACACAACGCGCACGCGCACACACAACACACACACTAAACACAACACACATGACACCACACACACACGCATACACACACGCGCGCACACGCACGACACACACACACGCACGCACGCACGCGCACACACACACACACACGCGCAAACACACGCACACGCACACAAACACACACCCACACACGCTCACACACACGCACACACACGCACACACATACACGCACACACACAGCACACAACACACAACACACAACACAAGCAATACACAATACACGACGCACACAACACACAACACACACACACACAACGCACACGCGCACGCACGCATGCACGCGCGCGCGCACGCACGCACGCACGCACGCACACATGCACGCGCGCACGCACGAACGCACGCGCGCGCGCACGCAGGCGCGCACGCACGCGCGCACGCGTGCACGCGCGCACGCACGCGCGCGCGCACGCACGCACAAAACACACACGTACGCGCA
Organism: Prorocentrum cordatum; assembly: GCA_963575745.1. Lineage (NCBI taxonomy): Eukaryota > Dinophyceae > Prorocentrales > Prorocentraceae > Prorocentrum > Prorocentrum cordatum. Next base: position 145,185 of record CAUYUJ010020268.1, read on the forward strand.
CACACAACACACGCACACACGCTCACACACGCACGCGCACCCACACACACGCACACACATACACACATACACACATGCACGCATACACTCACAACACATTCACTCAATACACAACACACAACACACGCAACACACAACACAAACCACACACAACACACGTCACACACAACACACAACACACACACACGCACGCACGCACGCGCGCACGCACGCCGCACACACACACCCACACACACACTCACACACACACACACACACGCGCACGCACGCAATCACGCACGCACGCACACACGCAGGCGCGCACGCACGCAGGCGCGCACGCATGCGCGCACGCACGCGCGCGCACGCACGCACGCACGCACGCCCGCCCGCGCGCGCGCACGCACGCACGCATGCACGCACGCAACACACAACACACACACAACACACAATACACACACACACACTCTCATACACACACGCACACACGCACACACGTACACACACGCACACACACACACACGCACACACACACACACACGCACACACGCAAACACACACAAACACACACACAATCACGCGCACACGCGCTCACACAGCGGCAGCAGCAGCAGCTTCAGCAGCTGGGGCATCGGGCGCCCTGTTGTTTGAGTGCGCCCTGCTTCCCGTGCAGAGCGGCTCGATCGAGGGAGCGGCCGTCAGGAGGCAGCTCAGCATTCCTTCCTAAGTGCCCGCGTCGTGCGGGCGGTTTGGCCTGTCGCTCCCGGACTGGGCGGCGACACGCCCCCAGCAACGGCTTCTTCGAAGCTCTTTCGCGGACGTCCGGTCCGATCCGATCCTCCTGTTTCCTCTTCCCCCCTCCTCCTCCTCTTCCTCCTCCTCCATGCTGTTTCCTTAGCAATAACTTCTCCCTGTCGCACCCCGAGGGCAGTTTTTAGGGCTGGTTGGGCGTTTCGCCTGAGACTTCCTCACCAGTTATGACCCTGAAGCTTAAACCTGGGCAGCAGTTTCACCAATGGATGGCTGGTCGTTTTTATGATGTGGCTCTCGCTTTTGCGCCGAGCACATTCGTTGTTACACTTTGCAAGAGTTTTTGAGGGCGACCCGTTTTCAAACAAAAATGATCTCGCTTCAGCTCCACGTACAATCGTTTTTAATGCAAGGGTTGAGGTCGGTTCTTTATTCAAAATGTGGATCTCGCTTTGGCGCCCCGCACAATCGTTTTTAACATTGGCAAAAGCTTCACGGATTCCCATGATCAGCGTACCAGAAATGGTGGTCTGGAAGGATGCAGGATTATGAGGGTGCAACAGTTACGTTGATTCGCGGTGCTGAAGTCCCAGGGACTGCGTTCTGGTACGATTCAGGATCGTCAAAACGCAACAGTCAGGTTGATCCGTGGCGTTGGATTCCCAAGATCAATGTTTTGGCATGCTTCAGGGTCTTCAACGGATGTCTTCCAGTGAGGCAGTTCCCTCAGTGAGAATGAACCGTTGTAGGGGCAACATCGTTGATGGCTCTTGGGTTTACACTGGTCCTCCTCCTCCTCCTCCTCCTCCCGATCCTTTCCCTGCTCCCTATTCCTTCCTCCTCCCTCATCCGATTCGCGGCCCCTCCTCCTTCCTCCTCCCTCCTATCGCTCCGTCCTTCCATCTCTTCTTCCGGGCCCTGCTTTTCTCTCTCCCCCGCCTCCCTCTCAGTGCTCGTGCTCCCGACGCTGTCCCTCTTGCTCGTGGCACCTCCGGCCGGATTCTTTCTGCGTGTGCTCGAGAGTTGATGTTGATGTCGTGTTTGCTTGTTCTCTGCATGAGCATACAGTGGATGCCCATGCCAAGAAACCCCCTGCTTGCCTCCAGGCTGCCCTGGGTTTGGGCTTCGATGGTCTTGCGATGGGCAGCGTGATGTTTCCCACACCCAAGAATCAAGGGACGACCTGGGGTCTCAGGGTTGGGCTTGTGGAAAGTTTCTTGTGGACCGACCTCCACTGTATGCTTGGTTCACCTGCTGCCGCTCATTTCGCTCGCCCCTCGGCCTGGTGCCTGCTGCGCGCTCGCCGGCAGGGCAAAGTGCCGGGCAAAGACTTCGACGAGCTGACGCCTCTGCAGCCCTGGGAGGGCTGCCGCCAGCCAGACGACGTCGTCCGCGAGAGTGTCCTGGACAACGGAGAGAAAGGCCAGGAGGGAGTGGAAAAGGAGATGCTCTACTGCGCCGCCAAAGGGGTTCCAGTGAGCGCGTTCATTGGCCCTTTCTCTTCCTATTCCTCCTCCCTCTTCCTCTTCATTCAGTCGCCTTCCTCCCCTACTCCTCCTCTTCCTTCTCCTCCCCTTCTTTTCATTTATCCTGCTCAGCCCCTCAGGCAGCATAGTCAAGACATGCAGCAGGAGGGGCGAGGAGGAGAAGGCTGAGCAGGAGGAGAAGAAAACGCAGAAGGACGAACATGAGGGCCTGTTGATATGATGTAGTTTTCTCGCCGCTCGATACGACGGTCCTGGTCCGCAACGCATGGCCATATATGATTCTTCCAGTGCTGGTGGTAGCCCGGGTAGCTGCATTTTCCTAATGGCAGCATGGTCTTATGCCTTCGTGTCTACAACCATTTCTCAGAGTGGAGGGCAGAGAGTGAAACCTCAAATGCCGCTTGGCCCAAAACATCGCTACCCACCAACTTCACTCCCGCTCCCCCCATCATTTCCCTTTCCGCATCCTGCACCCTGGCTTCCGCCTCCATCCTAACCTTTGCCGCCGCCTCCTCCTGCACCTCATGCTCCAATGCTTATCTTCCAGCTCCTCCTCTGTCTCCCTCTCCCCCCCGTTCCACTACACCCTCCATCATCATTTGGCCGCCCGCGCTAATCGCCAAAGACGGGGGGAGTTGTTTCATGACTATGCGAGGATCCACGCGCACTCGGCCCGTGACCACGCCCACGCCGTCTTCAGCACCTCAATTTGAGCCGCCCTCTCTCTATCCAGGCCCCCAGCCCCAGACTACGTCAATCTGGAACGCGGTGGCTTCGCGAACATGCGCTTATTTTCTTCCAGGGTCCACTCCGGGCCCTACTCAGGCCCCTCCCGCCGCCGATCGATCGTCTCCGAAATCTGACTGCCGCAGTTTGTCGCACGCGTTTCATGCCGGACGGCCATGGGCTCTTCCAGGAAAGCAACATGATTTCTTTTACCTGGAGCAGAAGCCCTAAGACCGCCACGTGCGTGCGAGAAGCACATCAGCCTTTTAGAGCGCAGGGCGGAATCCTACAATTGCACATTGCAGTGAACGCAAGCCGAGAATCGTAGCAGAGAGCCCAGATACACAATCGATCACGTTACCCCATCGGCAACCAGCCCCAAGTACGTGCGCTGCTCGTGAGCCAGGGGCGCCTGGCCCGGCGCTGGCCAGGCGCTGGCCCCTGTGAGGGTCGCCGCCTCTCAGGGCCCAACGCGCCCGGCCCACGGCTGGCCCACAGTGCTCCTCCTCCTCCTCCTCCTCCTCCTCCTCCTCCTCCTCCTCCTGAGGGCCAGGGCGCCCGGCCCACATCTGGCCCAGAGGCCCTCTAGGCCCCCCAGGTGGGGTCGGAGTAGATGGGGTCAGAGGATCGCGCCGCGTCGCCGATGCATCGGCGATGCGGCTCGATGCGGAGCCAGGTTTTCTCCACGCCGACGTCGCCGGTACGTCGCCGGCACGTCGGCGATGCATCGCCGGTGCATCGGCGATGCGGCGCGATCCATCGATCCCATCAGCTCGGACCCCATCCTGGAGGCCTCCAGAGCCTGCAGAGCCCTCCAGCCCGGCCGCCACTCCGCGAGGGCGCGGGCGCCCGGCCCACAGCTGGCCCACGGAGCTGGCAGGGGCTTCCGGCCCGCCTCGGGAGGGGCGCCGTCCTCGCGACGGTCGCTGCTCTTCGAGGGCCACAGCGCCGGTCCCACAGCGGGCCCACCGGGCGGGGCGGAGCCTTCGGGCCCGCCGGGAGGAGCGCCACCCGAGTGAGGGCCGCCACTCTCCGAAGCCTGCTCGATGGCCAGTGAGCCTGGCCCACAGCTGGCCCGCAGGGCCGGCGGAGGCCTCCAGCGCACTGTCGGGTATAGACAGGACCCCAGTGATCATGGGCCTGTTTTCCACCACCACCACCATAAGTTGGAGGGGGGAAGGAGGTAGAGGATGAGGAGGAGGAGGACGAGGAGGAGGAGGAGGAGGAGGACCCCCTCCCCCTCCCACTTATGGTACTGGTGGTGGAAAACACGCCGACCACAGTGAGGGGACCGGGTTAATGGTAGGGCCCCAGGGCCCCTAAATTGGCCAGCATCACTAAGCCAGGTCTGTCGCAGCTGGTGTTTTGTCGGTTGACGGCAGTTCTAGTCAGATTCTAGTCAGTGGAACGGGGCGGCGGTGGCGTCCCCCAGTACACATCACTAAACCAGGTCCCACTAAACCCAGTTCTGCTAGCGCCCGACACTAGGAGGGGCGTCATCCCTGTGAGGGTCGCCTCTCTTCGACGGCCAGAGTGCCCGGCCCGGCCTATAGCTGGCCCACAGAGCGGGCAGAGGTCTGCGATAACGCAATTCTCATGAATGCCCCTTTACGTATGCTGAAGCGTATTTGGAGGAAGGTATGGAACGCGAGAGGCAGTTCTGGACATCTGGATTCGCCTGTCGGGCGCCATCCGAGTGCTCGGCCACCTGCCAGGCGTCACTCAGGAGGGAAAAAAACACACAGACACAATTAATCGTCGACCCCCAGGAAAACATGGGAAAATATGGGAAGTGGGGGGGAAGACAAAAACCCAGAAAATATAGGAAAATATGGGACATCCTCTTATTTGTGAGTATCTATTTGTGTGTCCTGGGGCCCCTGTAGTCACTCGCGTGCTCGCTTACCTGTCGGGCCCCAGTCGCGTGTTCGGTACCCCAGAAAACCAGCCAGCCGACCAGTGAGCTAGCCATCCAGCCAACCGAGCAGTCCTGCTGGCCAGCCGGCGGACGAGATCTCCGGCCAACCAGCGAGCCGTCCATCGGGCCGATTTGTGACGGGGGCTCCTCCTTCTCATCCTCCTCCTCCTCCTCCTCCTCCTCGTCTTTTTCATTCTCCTCCTCCTCCTCCTCCTCCTCTTGAATAAAACGCCAAAGAGATCGCGCCCGCGTGCTGCGCGTGGAACCGTCGGGTCACGACCAACCCACCCGCCCACGACTTCGACGGGTGGGACAAATTCATTGGCCAGACTTGCGCGTGAAAGCCACGAGCTTTGTCTCACTTTGTGCGAGTGTAGCGGCGACGTTTCAGCAGGCGCCAACCGTTGCAGACACAAAGCAACTACACACCACAAACTCCATCCTTGAAACCACTCAACCACAAGACGGATTGATTTTCGAGGCGCAAGTGCCCATATGGAGTTCACCCTACGCCTTCCGCCCCAAGAGACTGCTCGAAACAACGCCCACGTAATGTCGAGCATCTGTTTTTTGGATGTCGTTTTGGATATGATGTCGTGCCCTTTTTACCTAACAGCTTTTGCTGATAGGTTTCTAGTGGACTCAAAAGAGAGCAGCAGATGACTCCACAGGGGGGTCGGGGCGGGACCCGGGGCGGCTGCCGCCGAAGCCGAAATCGCTTGGGACGTCCTCGCAAAATCGCTCTTGGCGACCCCTGAACCTCTATTCCCGGGCCACATTTTGAATGCCCGGAGCCAACTGTAGGCTACTTCGTGCTCTTCGACTTCCCAGAACTCCATACCCGGGCCACATTTTGGATGCCCGGAGCCAACTGTAGGCCACTTCGTGGTCTTCGAGTTCCCAGAACTCCATTCCCGGGCCACATTTTGGATGCCCGGAGCCAACAGTGGGCCCCTTCGTGGTCTTCGAGTTCCCAGAACTTCATTCCTGGGCATGATTTTGACTGCCCGGAGCCAACTGTAGGCCACTTCGTGTCTTCGAGTTCCCAGAACTCCATTCCCGGGCCACATTTTGAATGCTGAGGCAGGCTGATGCTGAGGCTGAGGCAGGCTGAGGATGAGGCCGGCTGAGGCTGAGGCCGAGGCTGAAGGCAGACTGAGGCTGAGGCTGAAGCAGGCTGAGGCTGAGGCTGAGGCAGGCTGAGGCTGAGGCTGAGGCAGGCTGATGCTGAGGCAGGCTGAGGCTGAGGCTGAGGCTGATGCAGGCTGAGGCTGAGGCAGGCTGAGGCTGAGGCCGAGGCTGAAGGCAGACTGAGGCTGAGGCTGAAGCAGGCTGAGGCTGAGGCTGAGGCAGGCTGAGGCTGAGGCAGGCTGAGGCTGAGGCTGAGGCAGGCTGAGGCTGAGGCTGTGACTGCGACTGCCGTTGCCACTGCGACTGTCATCGCGAATGCGACTACGACTGCGAGAACAGCAGAATTCTACAACTGGATTCTCATCTGAATCTTAAGGGGAATGCTTCCAGATACGCTCCTACACATCGCTGTTAGGTTGCTTTGCCGGGATAATTCCTTCCTCTTTCTGAATGTTTTTCCCAACGAGACAACGCCCCGCGTCTCTCTTCTCCTCCTCTCCTCGGGAAAAGCCCCCACTGGCGACGTCATCGCCGACGTTCGCTCATGCGTACGGCTACTTCATTGTTCTGATCACTTCTGGCGGCTGTATCTCCGTGTCGAACTGCTACCACATGGCGCCGCCTACGCCTCCCCCGGCTGGCCCTACGGAGGGATGCATTCCAGACGCCGTGAGGCTTTCATGCTGATGGCTAAGCTCTTGATCTGGAAGCTCCGAGCTGCGTGCGTGGCATTCCTGACCAAATCGTATGACGTGCGCGATGCTTTTGCGACGGGACACCACATGCGTCTCATCGCCGCGCGCACTGTTCGGTGCGAAGACGATCACTTTCAGCCGCTCCTCGAGCAGCATCGCGAGGAAGCGGCAATGCACCTCCAGGCTTCAGACTTCCCCTTGCTCTTCGGCCAGGTGCGGGGGGGGGGGGATGGGGGGTTCAAGCGAACCTCAATTATTCATGGGATCTTTTTACCAGTTGGTGACCAGATGGAATGAGGAAATGGCCGAAGTCCAATGGGGGCCCTTCTCAAGTCGTGCGCCCTTTCTGGGCCGAGAGCTACGACGCGCGCATTGGCGCGTTCACCGACGACGTGTTTCAGATCTTTCTGGTGCCCGACGGCGCCGCGCTCCAGGCCCTCCAGTTTGATGCGATCGACAACCGCCCCCTCTCCCAGGCCCTGGACTTCGGAGGCTACGCCCAGACCATAGGTAAGCAGGACGCTTTGGCCTCTCTGGGCGCGCGCGGGGCCGCTCGGGGCGTCGGGCGTAACGTATCGGGTAACGCGGTCCATGACCTCATTCACTTGGGGGGCTACGTCAACGTGGCCAACAATAACCGTCGTGAAATTGAAGCACGAATGCAATCTGGGAGCGTAGTCTGGACACGTCTTGGAGACTACTGGTTCTCGGGCGGCCCCTGGAAGGCCGAGCGTTTATCGTTTGTGTCCGACGTCGCGGGGCGCCTGCGGTCAGGGCTGGAAAGCTACGCCCTCAGCCCGCGGGCGCTGCATCGTCCAGGCAGCTCACTAGCACGGAAGCTTCGAGCTATGATGAGGTGCGGCGCATCATTTCGATTAGCAGGATGTCCATTCTTTTCTCGCAACCCATCAGGTGTTTCAAGAGTGGCAGATTGCTCCGTCGGCCGTCGAACTACTCGTGCGGAGATTATAAGCTGGTGGCGTAGCATTGTGCAGAACCCGAGCCACCATAGCCAGTTCCTTGCTACCTCTTTTGGACGATGTCGCTTCGAGCAGCAGGCGGTCATAAGTCACCGCCCAGTCAGTGCCTCCACCCCTGGCGAGTAGGGTGGGATCTCCGCTGCTCCGAGTGTTCACCCGTGGCCCAAGCAGCTCGCGGATGACCAGTTGTGCCTTGCGTCGCGCCCCATCGGCGAGAGTTTCCAGCAGGCGTGACAGCCGCCCGTTCTAAAATTATCCTGGCGAAGGACCCAACCATGCGCAAGTGTGAAAACCGCAGGGCAGGTGGGGCGAAGCAAGGGGAATTCCTCATGGGGCCACGAACCGTGTGAGGGGTGCACCAAACTGGCGCGGGGCCGCCATGCGAACCCTGCCACTGGGGCCTTCGGTGGAGCTCCCTATGGGGCCGCGAACCGCGTGAGGGGTGCGCAAAAAATTGTGCGGGGCCGCCATGCGAACCCTGCCACTGGGGCCTTCGGTGGAGCTCCCCATGGGGCCACGAAACGCTGTACTGGGTGGGTGAAACGCAGGGAGGAGGGGGGGGGGGGGCAGGAGGGGGCAGCGGGGGGAGACGCGGGGCACCGTCTCTTCAAAACGAGGACCCAACACCGCAGGATGGTTGGGAAAAAACTTGGGGAGATGAGTCTGTTCGGGGCGCCTTCCAGTATTGCGACGTTCGTGCACTCAGAGCCCGCTGGACCTCGCACTGGGCACCACCAGGGACCGGCATGTTGGCCTCCCCCCTTCCTTCGACGACCTCATGCGACGAGGCGGACATCGACGACGAAATCAACCGCCGGTTCGTCTGTCAAATTCCTTCGCGTGGGCTACGGTGTGGGACTCCTAAACAGTTGGTTACACGTCAGTCGAAATCCCGGGGGGCCGGGCGCGGCATGCCATGGCTACTCGCAACGTTACAGGTCGACAACGCATGTGTTGTATGCCAGATTGCTTTCCCAACTCAAGATCGTGCTACGCGACGTCTACGACGCTCGTGGATTGCTGGTAGGTGTATTACGGAGCTCACACACCATGTATATCCATGGCGCCAGGCTACACGTGCACAACAGTGCCCCCTTCGTGAATATGAACCTGATCCCGCCTGCCAGCGCGAATGCCATGATTGTTCTAAGTATCGAGCGCATCTTCTCTCGCATCTTCCGCCGTCGCCATCGGGGCCGATGCTCAAGCCGACTAACAGGGCCGAGGCCCGCCCGGCGAAGTCGGGCACAGCGCGGCTTCGAGCAGCCGCCTCGATCAGACCTGCGCCTCGGCCACCTCGCGTGGTCGAGGGCGCCCCAGCGGCCAGGGCAGCCCTCCGCCGAGCAGCGGGCCTCGTCCTGCACGCGTGCGAAGCTCCTCGGCATCGGCCGCGCGTCGCTCGACCACCGCGTCGGACAGCAGCGCCCCCGACGGCGGCTCCGACAGCGGCTCTATCCTCCACCGCAGCGTCGACGCCCGCGCTGCCGGCGCTACGACGTGAGCGCGACGACGGCAGCAGCGGCGCTACCAGGGGAAGACTCCACCGCCAAGGCCGCGCGGCCGGCGGCCGAGCCGAAGCGCGCGACCTGGCGCCTCCCCCTGTGCTCCTCCAAGGGCTCCAAGGCATCTGGCGCCGCCCCCAGGAGCGACGAGGGGGCCCCCCCCGCGGCCAAGCCCCGCCCCCGGAAGCCGCCGATGAAGCCAGGTCAGCCACCGAGAGCGCCAGTCGACGCGGCGATCGAGGTCGACGAGGACGAGTGGGCAGCCGAGGGCGACATGCGCAGGAAGCGCAGGGGCGGCCGCGGGGCGAGGAGGGGGGCCCACAGCGACAAGGTCTGGAGCAGCAAGGACAGTAACCTGATGGCCTTGCCACGCACCGCGCTCAAGCTGCTGCTCCAGACCACGCGCAGGACGCGCCTCGACAGCAGCATCAACACAGACGCGTGCGCGATGACGACGAAGCACCCAGGTCCAGTATCGTATCTCCGTCTTCCCGGGCTTCCGAGGGCCCGCTCAAGAAGTTTCGTGGGTCGCCTTCCTCCCGCGGTGGAAAATCTGATATTATGTCCATGGCCGTCGTGTCTGGCTTCGGGGAAGAGTTCACTCAGAAGGTCCTTCCCGACGCCAGTGTAGCCATTATGTCTGCGGTTGCTGATGAAAAAGTGAAGGAAGCCACGAATGTGACGCCCGCCCCAGAACTTTTCGAATAAAGCCATTCTCGCGTTCCCCTCGGCTGACGCAGCAGAGCGTGCACTGATGGCGTTTCTGAAACACTTTCCCGACGGTCTCGAGTTCCAGACCATGAAGGGCCCCTGAGACGCTCCGTTTGAAGCATATCCGTGGTGCTGAGACGAACAAGGTAAGGTCCGTGGTGAGCTCGAGGAATTTGTGAAGTCGTTTTCTCGTTGAAGGACTGGTCTGCCGATTCTTCGGTCGGCGACGGAATGCATTATCGGGGAATGCGACCAAGCTCTACCATGTCTCCTAGCTTGCCTCTCCATCTGGCTCGCCTCGTGTGGTTTCGTTCGCGCGCCATTCGCCCGATTCGGTCTCGGCGACGTGCGTCAGTCGATTGTGGATCAGGTGATGGGCCAGTTGAACTTTTGACGGCTCAGTATGTCTAATATTTGAGGGTGCCCTGGCTGAGGCTGGGCGGCGGCTTGCGCGGGACGTCGCCTCGCTCCTGCGCGCAGGCCCATTTAGCGAGGCGCAATCCGTTCCCGGGGAGGCCGGGGCGGCGTGGCCCCCTCCCTTCCCGCCGAAGAAACCTTTGTCAGCCGTCGCGTGGAATGCGAGGGCGTTGTTTGGAAGCGTGAACAGTATGAAGGATAGGGCTTGCTCTCGCTGGGGCAAATGATGGGGCTGCTTAAGAGGCTTCAGATTGTGTGCGTCCAAGAGTATCACGGGCACTCTGGGGATGTGGTCGCTCTCGAGAAGGAGTTCCCGTCGCGCGATTTGTTGTCGGGGGGGCTCGCCCTGGTTGCGCTCTCGGGCATGGGGTCTTCGTCTGTATCAGCGCCGAGTTGGTGGGCATGTTGTCGGGCCCGCTTCCAGGTGGGGCGTCGTGTCTGCTAGGTTGGGGAGGGGCTGGGCTGATGGGGACTATATGTGTCCACGTTCCGAATGTCGACGCAGGTATTTTTCTACTATCGCCTTTGTCTCTCGGTCGTGCGCCCCGCTCCACTTCCGCCCTTTGCTGCTTATCGCATCCTGCTCGGGGGCTTCAATGTCGTCCTTGGTGGTGGGGGCCGATTCAATATCGGGGCAGGGGGTGTCAATCGCGGGAGCTCCGCCTTCTCTCGCGAATGGAGCGAGTATGTTAGAGGCTGCGCTGAATTGTATCAGCCTCCAGGTACGCGACGTGCTTGCTCTGGTCCGAGGATCGTCTCTACCGCTCGTCTCGACCGTGTCAATGTTGGCATCCCTTCTGCAAGTCACATGGATCTTCTGGTCGCTGGTTCGACGATCGGCATGCCTGCTACATTGAAAAACCCCTCTGATCACGTTCCTGTTGCGGTTGCCATCTCAACGAAAGCGCGGCTAGTGGTTGGCCCCCGCCTATTCCTTCCTGGGCCCCGTCGACGTCTGAGGGGATTCTGGATGATCGTCCGCGGGGGATTGATCCGAGGCCCCCGATTCTGACTCGACTGTGTCGCGCGAAAGACGCCATGCTGGAAACGCGCGCCGAGTTCCGGGAAGTTCCGCGGCGCCGTGGAGCCAAGTCTCTTCATGAGTTTCTTCGCTGGTGTATCGCTGCTCCCCGTTCGCGCTGGTGTGCAGTATCTCGTGGCGCGCACCGTTCGTGCCTATTCCCCCCGTCTTTGCGTTTTTGGCATCGACGCTGGCGCGCCCCATAATCCCGTTTGGCGTCATGCGCACAGCGTTGCCCTGCGCAACCAGCTCTTGGATGCCGAAGAGGAAGCCGCGCAGCAAGTGGGCGACCTTCCCGAGCGCGAAGCTGCGCGCATACGTGCTCGCATACTGCGCAATCGTGAGCGTTGGCGGCCCGGGCGTGGGGCGAACTGCGGGGGCTCTTGGGCCGTCTCGGGCTGTCGGTAGACCGAGCAGAAGCACGGTAGGCAGAGCGGGGCATCAGTGATTTTGGCCTCTTCGGGCCTTCCTGTGGGCCCTCTTGGAGGCCTCTGGGCCGTCTTTGGCCATCTTCGAGCCAACTTCGGCCGTCTATGTGAGGTCCTGGCCCGTCTGGCGCCGTCGAGGCCTCTCTGGGCCGACCTAGGGCCCCCTTGGAATGCTCCAGGGCCGTCTTGGAGGCTTTTGTTGGGCGTGTTAGAGGCCTCTTGGGCCGTCTTTGGGCCTCTTGGGGCCGTCTTGGGGGCCTTTTGGACCGTTCTTGGGCCATCTTGGAAGCCTCTTGAGCGATATTTGGGGGCTCTTGGGCGTGTCGGGCCGTCTGAAGGCCGAAGAGAAGCAATTGCCACAATCTGTCAAGACCCAAGGAAAATCATTAATTTTGGCCTCTTCGGGCTTTCCTGGAGGCCCTCTTGGAGGCCTCTTGGGCCGTCTTGGGCCATCTTAGAGCCATCTTCGGTCGTTTGTTGTCGCGCAGGCTTCAAACGGGACCTCGCTCCTCGCCCTGGCCCTGGCCCTGGAGCCATCGTCGCAGCCCTGGTTCGTTTTTCGTTTCGTTTTTTGTTTTGTTTTTTGTTCACTCTTCTTTTACAGTTGTTTTCGCACAGGCCTCGAACGGGACCTCACCCCTCGCCCTAGCCCTGGCCCTGTGGCCCTCGCCGCAGCCCTGGTTTGTGTTTCGCTTGCACGCCTCAAACGGGACCTCGCCCCTCGCCCTAGCCCTGGTCCTGGAACCCTCGCCGCAGCCCCGGCCCGCTTTCCGTTTACATTTGTTTGTTGCTGTTTTTCTGTCGTTCTGTTTGCGTCAAGCCCCAGTCGGAACCTCGCCCCTCGCGTACGCCTTAGCCCCAAACCCCAGCCAATGCTGTCCTTGCCCCAGCCATCGTTCAATGTCTCCGTTTCGTTGTCTGTTTTGTTTCCAACGTGGTCTGCGAAGTTCGTTTCGATGTTCGTTTTGTTTTCTCGCTGAGAGGCAGCATCGTGTAGTTTTTTGGTTGTATTCGTTTGCGCCAGTTTCGGTCCAAACGTTCGTTTTAAACGTTCGGCTTCCTCTTGTTTTTTGTTATAAACGCAAGCGCGTTTTAAACGTCGTCGTGGGCAGCCCCTGGGTTCCTCATATTCCCGCATTGGATTCGTCATGGGATTCCACGTGAGGGTTCCTTCCGTAGGACTCCCCGATTTGTTTCCCCCTGCAGGTTTCCCCAACAAGGCCTCCCATAGGATTCCCCAATCAGCAGTCGCACTCAGCAGAGGCCTGGGGCACTAAGTCGACGTCCAGAGCACTGAGCAGGTACTGTTTCAAACAGTCGCGCTAAACAGAGGTCTGGAGGCAGGCCCCCCCCCATTTCGCCGAGTGTCGAAACGCCGAATCAAAAAAAAAACTCATTAGTAGCAGCATTGGCAGTCGCAGCAGTGACAAGGATAATGACATTGGGAAGCTCGTGATGAAGGGATGGAGGAGGGCGGGGTGCAAGGAGAGATCTGCACAGTCTTCCTCCGCCGGCAGGCAGAGCGTCCGCTTCGGCCCGGCCGCGGCCTCCCGCCTCGCGAGCCCGTTTTCGTCTTCGTGCCCGCTCCACCCTTCCTCCTCCCTCCTCCTCCCTCCCTCCTCCTCCTCCTCTATCTATCTATCTATCTATCTACCTACCTACCTATCTATCTATATATCTATCTATCTATCTATCTATCTACCTATCTATCTATCTATCTATCCATCTATCTATCTATCCATCTGTCTATCTACAGTGCAAGGCAGAGCGGTGATGCCTGTACAAAACGGGAGTGAAAGAGCAGGACGAGAGCAAGCAGGAAAAGGGGAAGGCGAAGGTCCTCGTGAAAAAAAAACGCTGGGATGATAACGATAGCCCAGCACGGTCCAGGCCCCACCCCCCCAGCCGCCGCCAGACCCCAGGCAGCAACGGGAGGGACGAGGGAGAGAGGAGGGGGGACGGGGACAGACCGAAACGAATCCCACCCCAACCCAAACCACCCTTTCGAACGGAGATCACCTGGACTCCGCGAGGGAATAGGGGAGTTGGAGCCATGTGTGAGGAGGAGCGAGAGGAGGAGGAGGAGGAGGAGGAGAAGGAGGAGAAGGAGGAGGAGGAGGAAGAGGGGGAGGAAGACGAGAGGGAGGGGGAAAAACAGGACAGAGACAGAAAGGGAGGCCCCAAACATGGCTCCAGACTCCCAGGGCACCGAAACCCACAGGGACGACGAAAGCCGGCACACCCCGGGGGGAGAGGGGAAAAGAGAGGCACAGAGGGGGGGAGAGACAGGGAAAGAGAGGCAGGGAGGGAGGGAGGGAGGGAGAGGAGGCGAGGGACAGCAGCAAGAGGAAAAAAACGGCCAGGACCGTTACAATCCCCAGCCACGAGGGGGGCCCCCCACGAGGGGGGCCGAACGCTCGCCCGCTCGCAGTGCCACGAAGCTTCGATGCCCCGCACTGGACCTATTACTACGACGCCGGAAGGACAGCGTCCTCCTCCTCCGCCTCCTCCTCCTCCTCCTCCCTCCTCCTCCTCCTCCTCCTCCTCCTCCTCCTCCTCCTCCTCCTCCTCCTCCTCCTCCTCCCTCTCCGCCGCCCAGCGGCGTTGCAGGCAGAGCGTCCACAGCGCCCAGCGGCATCGTTGCCCGCCTCGGCAAGATCTGCTGCAGCGGCAAGCAGGCCAGAGACTGACCGGCCCCGGGGCCGCGGTGGCGCACGCCCGCGCGTCCCCGGCGCGGACTGGGCGGCTCGGGGCGCCCCGCACGGCGGAGGAGGGTTGAGGAGGGAGGAGGAGGGAGCAGGAAAAGGACCACTGCGAGCCCAAGACTCATCAAAGATGTTGCAGTACGCTTTCTCTCCAGGTCCTCGATTTTTCAGAGGCCCCTATGAAAACACATGCTCATTGCGGGAAGTGGCCCATCAGAAAACAACCGTCTGACAGTCCTCAATGGTACCAAAGCGCAATTTCTGGGATTTCACCGTCGCGGAACAACGTGACTGTTGCGTTAATCGTGCCAGAGCGCCAGTCTTGGGATTTCAACACCGCGAATCAGGGTGATTGTCGCGTCCTGACGAGATTGACCTGCGCTATAACACCGTTCCTGGGACTACAGCCAACTTTCCGACAAAATGTGTGCGGCGCTTCGGCGAGAACCACATTTTGGAAACGAACCGCCCTCCATCCTTGAAGCTCTTGTGAACTTGTAAAACGAATGTGCGCGGTGCTGAGGCGAGAGCCACATTTTGAAAACCACCGGTCCTCCATTATTTGAAAACCTGTTGCAAACTTTTAAGACGAATGGGCGCGGCGCTGCGGCGAGAACCACATTTTTCCCCACATGTTTCGTGGGGTTCTGGTTTTCTTCCCCACATGCTTAGTTGGGTTCTGGTTTTCTTCCCTGCCGCGTCGCACCCGCATCTCACCTCACACCTCCCCTCCTCACAGCACTGCTCAGCACAGCTCAGCTCAGCTCAGCACGGCACAGCTTAGCACAGCTCAGCACAGCTCAGCTCAGCACAGCACAGCACAGCGCAGCACAGCACAGCTCACCGCAGCACAGCACAGCGGTTGCTGTGAGGCACACATCACCGCACAGCCTTAGCACCTCGCCAGTGCCGAGCGCA
>CAUYUJ010020269.1:0-2500 GCA_963575745.1 Prorocentrum cordatum
AATTATCCTGGCGAAGGACCCAACCATATGCAGTTGTGAATGCCGCAATTGTGAATGCCATTTTCGCCTGCGCTCCCTATGTGGCCACGGCTTCCCGCCGGAGCCCGACATGCTCAGGGACACGTTCGTGGCCGTCTTCGCGGGCGCCGACGACGATAAGGACGGCGTCCCTCTCACCGAGGAGCAGAAGCAGGAGAAGGCCTTGAGAGCCATGAGGGAGGAGGTGGCGTTGCACGTCGACAAGGCGGAGTACGACGCCCATGCGCGGTTGTTGAAGCAGCGCAACTATGGGGCCACGATCCTCGTGAGGGATGTGCCGCTATGGCCCGGGGCCGCCATGCGAACCCTGCCACTGGCGCCTTCGGTGGAGCTCCAGTAGGGCCACGGTCCTCGTGAGCCGAAATGGCCCGAGGCCGCCATGCGAACCCTGCCACTGGCGCCTTCGGTGGAGCTCCCCATAGGGCCACGATCCTCGTGAGGGGTGTGCCGGAATGGCCCGAGGCCGCCATGCGAACCCTGCCACTGGCGCCTTCGGTGGAGCTCCCTATGGGGCCACGATGCTCGTGAGGGGTGTGCCGAAATGGCCCGAGGCCGCCATGCGAACCCTGCCACTGGCGCCTTCGGTGGAGCTCCCTATGGGGCCACGATCCTCGTGAGGGGTGTGCCGAAATGGCCCGAGGCCGCCATGCGAACCCTGCCACTGGGGGCCTTCGGTGGAGCTCCCTATGGGGCCACAATCCTCGTGAGGGGTGTGCCGAAATGGCCCGAGGCCGCCATGCGAACCCTGCCACTGGCGCCTTCAGTGGAGCTCCCTATGGGGCCACGATCCTCGTGAGGGTGTGCCGAAATGGCCCGAGGCCGCCATGCGAACCGCTGCCGCTGGTGCCTTCGGTGGAGCACCCTATTTGGGCCCACGATCTGATTGAGGGGTTTGCCGAAATGGCCCGAGGCCGCCATGCGAACCCTGCCACTGGAGCCTTCGGTGGAGCTCCCTATGGGGCCACGATCCTCGTGAGGGGTGTGCCGAAATGGCCCGAGGCCGCCATGCGAACCCTGCCACTTGGGCCTTCGGTGGAGCTCCCTATGGGGCCACGAACCGTGTGAGGGGTGCGCCAAAATGGGGCGGGGCCGCCATGCGAACCCTGCCACTGGGGCCTTCGGTGGAGCTCCCTATGGGGCCACGATCCTCGTGAGGGGTGTGCCGATGGCCCGAGGCCAGCCATGCGGAACTGCCACTGGCGCCCTTCAGTGGAGCTCCCTATAGGGGCCACGATCCTCGTGAGGGGTGTGCCGAAATGGCCCGAGGCCGCCATGCGAACCCTGCCACTTGGGCCTTCGGTGGAGCTCCCTTATGGGGCCACGGTGCTCGTGAGGGGTGTGCCGAAATGGCCCGAGGCCGCCATGCGAACCCTGCCACTGGCGCCTTCGGCGGGGCTCCCTATGGGGCCACGATCCTCGTGAGGGGTGTGCCGAAATGGCCCGAGGCCGCCATGCGAACCCTGCCACTGCAGCCTTCGGTGGGGTTCCCTATGGGGCCACGATCCTCGTGAGGGGTGTGCCGAAATGGCCCGAGGCCGCCATGCGAACCCTGCCACTGGAGCCTTCGGTGGAGCTCCCTATGGGGCCACGATCTTCGTGAGGGGTGTGCCGAAATGGCCCGAGGCCGCCATGCGAACCCTGCCAGTGGGGCCTTCGGTGGAGCTCCCTAGGGGGCCACGAAGCGGTGGGTGAAACGCAGGGATGAAGAGGAGGAAGGGGGCAGCGGGAGGAGGAGTGGACGCGGGGCGCTGTCTCTTCAAAACGAGGACCCAACACCACAGGATGGTTGGGAAAAATCAGGACGGCGCATGTCCGGGAACCGCGTTTTTCGTCATCGTGCTGTGTTCGTTTTCCTGTTTTCTGTCCTCGTTGTGCCCTCTCCTGTGAAGCGAGAGCCGAGCGGAAAGGGCCCACGATACCGCGCAGGCACCGTCTGGCTCGAGCCCTGCCGCGCGGCAGGTGCGGAGCGCAGCAGGGCAGTTTTTAAGACACAGGATTTAAAAGATATAGGATTTCCCATACATGATCAATGTATGACTGCATCTGTGAATGGACTCCTCGTTGTTTTTAATGCTAATCCCTTGCATTTTTCGCACATGATCCGCACGCGGAGCATGCACTAAAAACGGCACTGCACAAAGCCAGACTCGAGGACCCCGCGGATCGGCGGCGAGCCCGGGGAGCAGGGGAGGGCTCCGAAGGCCTCTGGCCTTCTGCGAGGTGCTCCGAGCACCCCACCGAAGACACGGAAGCTCCTCAGAAAGCCGGGGGGGGCTTCCGAGAAGTCCTGCCCGCGCCGGCCTTCTCGTGAAGGCGCAGATGGAGCACCTCCCTCCAGGTGCGCGGGAAAGCTTTTCGGAGGTCCCCGAAAACCGCATATAGGGGCCTTCCAGCTCCCTCAGCCCCTGCAGCGAGTTCATGAGGGACGAGGTACGCGTCGCCCACATCGGGGGATGGACAG
>CAUYUJ010020269.1:7500-12500 GCA_963575745.1 Prorocentrum cordatum
CAAATTGCAGCCTGTACTGGTCAGGCCGCTTGGCGAGGGGGCGCGTGGTATGGCTTGGTTTTGTCTGGAAGCGAAAGCGGGGTAGGTAGTTCACGCTCTGACTCTCTCTCTCTGTTTCTCTCTCTCTCTCTCTCTCGCTCGCTCGAAGCGCCACGCGCGGCCTTCACGCCCCTGCGCGGGTGGCCCGGGATGACCCGGAGGCCGAGGGAGGAGCCGCTCGGTGCCGTTCGGGTCCCGCGGGCGCCTCTGCCGTGAGGCAGTGCTGCACGCGACGCTCGGGCGTCGTCCACGCGCAGAGCAAAGAGGAGCAGCTGGAGGAGGAGGAGGAGGAGGAGGAGGAGGAGGAGGAGGAAGAGGGGGAGGAGGAGGAGGAGGAGGAGGAGGAGGAGGAGAGAGAGGAGGAGGAAGAGGAGGAGAAGGAGGAGGAGGAGGAGGAGGAGGAGGGGGAGGAGGAGGAGGAGGAGGAGGAGGAGGAGGAACGCTGCAGTGCTCGATGCCGGGGGGGACTCCTGATCAAGCCACGACGACGGCACGGAACCCTCGGGCCGCTGTCTCCTACGTTGCTCCTCCTCGTCGTCCTCGTCGTCCTCCTCGTCCTTCTCGTCGTTGTCCTCCTCCTCCTCGGACATCCGACGTCTCCATTTTGTTCGAGACACAGGCCCCCGACCTCCCGACCACTTCCCTGGGACTGGTTTTTCAATTCCGAGTCGTTTTCTCACGCTCCCGAAGCCTGGCGAAGGCCCCGGGAGGCCGAAAACGACGAAAAACTCCCGTCTCGATTTTTTCGAGACGCCCGATGTCAGGGTCCTCGTCGTCCTCCTCCAGACGAAGGGCAGTTTGAACAAACACGAAAACGCTCGGAGGCCCTGTGCGGAGGCGGGCGCGGCGCGCGCGCGCGGGCTGCAACGGAGTTCCAGCACTTCGATTTCTCGACGCCGCATCCCCGGAGCGCTGCACCGTTTCCCGGAGGCCGGGCTTTGGTCCCGCATCGCGCCCAGATATCCTGGCGTTTTGATATTTCCGAACAGGGCGTCTTCACCCCTTCTTCTCAAGCCGTGGGGCCCCCACATACCGATCCGGCTCGAACGGCGAGGCAAACACATGGGGTCCGGGGTTCCAGACGCAGTGTGCTGCGATGTTGCATCCTTGTCCCACCCATCCTGTGGTGTTGGGTTTTTGTTTTGAAGAGACAACCACCCGCGTCCATTCCTTTCTCTTTCCATGTCTCCTTCCTCCCACCATCACCGTGACCAACATCAACATCGAACTCATCATCACCACCAACACCATCATCATCACCACCACCACCATCATCATCATCATCGCCTTCGTCATCACGATCGTCATCATCGGCATCGTCATCACCGTCAATACCATCATCATCAAAACCATCATTATCACCATCACCGTCATCATCACCATCATCGCCGTCATCATCGCCGTCACCATCAACATCATCACCATCAGCTTCGGCACGCACCTCACACGTTTCGTGGCCCCACTGGGAGCTCCACCGAAGGCCCCAGTGGCGGTGCCCACGTGCGTCCGCGCCACCCATGTCGGCACGCACAACACACGTTTCGTGGCCCCATGGGGAGCTCCACTGAAGGTCCCAATGACGGTGCCCACATGCGTCCGCGCCACCCATGTCGGCGCAGCCTTCACATGGTAGGGCCATTGGGAGCTCCACCGAAGGCCCCAATGGCGGTGCCCACATGCGTCCGCGCCACCCATGCCGGCACACCCCTCGCACGTTTCGTGGCCCCACAAGGAGCTCCACCGAAGGCCCCAGTGGCGGTGTCCACGCGCGTTTGCGCCACCCACGTCGGCGCACCCCTCACACGTTTTCTTGGCCCCCCAGGGAGCTCCACCGAAGGCCCCAGCAGGGGTGCTCACATGCGTCAGCGCCACCGGTTTCGGGGCACCCCTGACACGCTTCGTGGCCCCATCAGGAACTCCACCACAGGCCCCGGCGGCGGTATCCACATGCGTCCGCGCGACCAGTTTCGGCACACCCCTCACAGGGCTCGTGGCCCATAGGGATCGCCACCGACGGAAAAAACAATTGGGGTAGCCATACGGCAGGTCCGTGTCGTGCCGACCCCAGCGTTGGTTTCTGACACCGCGCTGGATCGTTCAACCTTGAACGATCGGCCGTCTCCGCAACGTCCGATCGTTCAACATCGATCGATTCTGGGCCGCCGTCGGCGTTCAACGTTGAACCTCGGCGGCGGGGTCGCCGCCGGTCGACACGACGCGAACCTACCGTAATTGCATATGGTTGGGTCTTTCGCCAAGATAATTCGTTCTGCAACGTCGGATCTCAGGGTCGGTCTCGACGCCCCCCGGGGGGCCCGGCAGGGGGCCCCCGCGAGGCGCCGAGCGCGACGAAACACAACCGTCCGAGAGAGATCCATTAGGCAGAGGGAGGATGACAGCGAGGAGAGTCTTTTGTCCCTCGCTGCTGCCCAGTCATGTCAGACTGCGTGTCTCCAATACCTGAGCCGACAGGGGCAGCATCAGAAGGAATTCGCACACACACACACACAGCCGGCATTCAATTGTTCCATCCGGTGTTTTCAGGCTGCAGCGCAGCGCAACGCCGCGCGGCCGCGGCGACGAGCGGCGAGCGGCCGCGGCGGCGCGGCGGCGGCGCGAGCGGGCGGCACGGCGGCAGCAGCGCCGAAGCCGCGGCGGCGGCGGCGGGGGGCCTGTCGTGGCTCCACCGCGCCGCGGGCGACGCGGGCGCGGCGGCGCCGGGCGGGCCGCAGGGCTCGGCGGGGCGCCAGGGCTGCTGCCTGTCGGGGATCCTCCAAGGGGGACCCGTGCGCCCACGGGGCCCCGAGGGGGGGGGGGGATCCTCGAGGCTGGATCTTCGACCGTCCGCGCCCCTCGACCCTCTTCGGCCCTCTACCCTCGACCCCCGACCGTCGCCCTTCCCCCCTCGGTTGGGCAGGGACCGACCGTCCCGGCATTCCTTCCTTCAGGCCTACCACGAACTGTTCTCAGGACCCACATCGTGCCCTGAGAACAAAAACAGTGTTCTTAGAACAGAAGCCCGATGTGCTAAAACAAGACGGTGCCGGCCAGAAGTGTTCGAAGAACCTCTTGTGAAGACCACAAAGAAGTCATCAAACCATTATTCAATCGCTTCGCTCATTCCGCCGGCCCTGGAGCGCTATTTGGGTCCTCTTGGGGCCGTCTTGGGGGCTTCTTGGGGGCTTCTTGGGAGCGTCTTGGGCTCCTTGGCGGCGTCTTGGGCTCCCCTGGGGCCTCTTGGGGGGCTCTTGGGGGCCCCTTGGAGCGGGGGGGGGGGGTAGTCGATTGCAGCCACCCCCTCGGAGGCCACGATCCTCGTGAGGGGTGGCGAAAAATGTCATTAGAGCATCATTTGGTGGGCCTACAGGCGAGCCGAGACGCTTCGCCACTGGTCGACTCGGGGCGCCCGGCCGGGGGCCCGTGCGCCCCCCCGTGCGCGGTCGGCCGGCCGCGCGCGCGCGCTCGCAGGCCCCGAGAGGAGGAGGAGGAGGAGGAGGAGGAGGAGGAGGAAGGAGGAGGAGGAGGAGGAGGAGGATGAGGAGGAGGAGGAGAGGAGGAGGAGGGGGAGGGGATGGAGGGAGGGAGGAGGAGGAGGCAGGAGGAGGAGGAGGAGGAGGAGGAGGAGGCCGGAGGAGGTACAGGAGGAGGCCAGTAGGCGGAGGAGGAGGAGGAGGGAGGGGAGGAGGAAAAGAGGAGAAGGAGGCAGGAGGAGGAGCAGGAGGAGGCGGGAGGAGGAGGAGGAGGAGGAGGAGGAGGAGGATGGAGGAGGGACAGGAGGAGGACATGGAGGAGGAGGAGGAGAAGGAGGAGGAGGAGGCGGAGGAGGAGGAGGATGAGGGTAGAGGAGGAGGACATGGAGGAGGAGGAGGAGGAGGAGGAGGGAGGGGGGTGGAGGAGGAGGAGGAGGAGGAGATCGCCCTTGGCGGCAGCAGGCCCCAGACAGCTCCTCAGGGCGCGGAAGGGAGCACTGCAAGGAGGAGCCGTAGATGGCCGGTGCCAGGAAAAAACTGAACCCCACAACGTTTTCATCTCTTGGGGGGCAATTGTTTTACTCCTGCCAGCTTCCGCCGCCACTCCGCCGGCTTCTGCCAGCGGAGGGGGACCCTTCCCCCTCACCAGGCACTTGCTCCCTGAAACATTACGTTCTACGCACGCTCGAACTCTCACCTTTGGGGCCATACCTCGCGCTCCCAGCGGCCCCGTTCGGGATCCGGCCGCCGGTCGGGACGTTCCGTCCCCGTTTCCCTCCCCCTTCCCCCCCCCCGCCCCCTCCCCCTAGTTCCCCCTCCTCCTCCTCCTCCTCCCACTCCTCTCCTTCCTCCCTCTTCCTCCTCCTCCTCCTCCTCCCTCCTACCGCCCCTCCTCCTCCTCCGGGCATCCCCCGCAACGCCCCCCCCTTTTTCTTTTCCCCCCCTTACCCCCTGTTCTCTTGTCTGTTTTACCACTAGGCGACACGCAGCCGCTGGAGAGCATCCCCAGGCCAGAGAACCGCCGAGAGCCGACGAGACCGTCCAAAAACCTCGGACTTCGACCTTCGTCGTTCCAAGTCTGAGACGACGCGAGGACGAGGATAAATTCGTGTGAGGATAAATCGAGAATCTGTGAGATCCGTCGGCTCTGGAGGATGTCTCGGGCGCCGCGGCCTTCTTAGGAACGCTCTGAGACGTTCTGGAACGCTCTGGAACGGAGTTATCCTTGTCCTACCCCCGCCCGATCCTTGTCTCGCGACTACCTACCAAGCCACCCCCACCCATCCCGAAGTCTCCGCTGGGCCTGCCCATTTCCAGAAGGGGGGGGGGCATGCCAGAAAGCAGTGAGAAACGACCGTGGGCCCCGTACACCCCCCACCCCGAGATGTGTTTCTTGGGGGGTGGTCTGGGGCCTTCGGGTTGGGTTGGGGTGGTTTGGCAAGTAGTGTTCGGTCGGGCATGTCCCCCGACCGGCGGATCTGGGTGGAAAAA
>CAUYUJ010020269.1:17500-113991 GCA_963575745.1 Prorocentrum cordatum
ACTACTACTACTACTACTCCTCCTACTCCTACTACTGGTAATACTATCACCACTACTCGAAATTAACACTCCACTATTACTACTGTAAGTTCCACTACCACTACTACTCGTACTTTTTCAGGTACTCCTACTACGTCCACGACTACCACTACTACTACTGCTACTACTACTACTACTACTACTACTACTACTACTACTGCTACCATTACTACTACTACTACTACTACTACTACTACTACTACTACTTCTACTACTATGACTACTACTACTGCGCCTACCACCAGAATTACAACGATCACTACTACTGCAACTACCATCACCACTACTACTACTACTACTACGACGACGACGACGACGACGACGACTACTACTACTACTACGTCGACTACCACTACTAATAATAAGAATACCGGTGCTAGGACTACTCCTACTGCTACTACCAATACTACCACTACTGCAACTCCCACTACGGCTACTACGGCGACGTCGACAATTACTGCTACTACTCCGACTACTACTACCATGACTACAGGTACTACTGCCACTGCTACTACGACTACTACTACTCCTACTACTACTACTACTACTACTACTACTACGACTACGACTACTACTACTACTACTACTACTCCTACTACTACTACGACTCCTTCTACTACTACTACTACTACTACTACTACTACTACTACTACTACTACCACTACTACCACTACTACCACTACTACTACTACTACTACTACTACTACTACTACTACTACTACTACTACTACTACTACTACTACTAGTTCCACGACTACGGATGCTCCTGCGACTGCAACTGCTGCGACCAGTACTTCTACGGCGACTACTACTGCTACTACTACCAGTACTACTACCACCAGTACTACGACCACAACTACGATCACCACCACTACTACCATTACTACTACTACGAATATTTCCACTACGACCACCACGAATAAAAATACGACTTCTACTACTACTGATACTACTACCAAAGCTTCTACGAGTGCCACTTTTTCAACTTATGCTACGGCTACGACTACGGCCACGCCTGCCACTGCAAACCTACTACTACTACTAGTATGAATTTTATGAGGACTACTACTACTACTACTACTACTACTACTACTACTACTACTACTACTACCCCTACTACTACTATTACTACTACGGCCAGTACTACTACGCCTACTACGACAACTAATGCTACTATTTGTACTACAGCAGCCACTGCGTCTACTACTACACCAATTCCTGATACTACAACAACATTCCTACTACTGCACCCGCTACGTCACATATTCCAATACTACTACTACTACTACTGCTACTGCGACGACTACTACTACTACTACTACTACTACCACCACCACCACCACCACCACCACCACCACCACCACCACCACCACCACCACTACTACTACTACTACTACTACTACTACTACTGCTGCTACTACTACACTACTACCCTACTACTCTTCTACTACACTACGTAGTACTACTATACTACTACTACTACTACTACTACTAACTACTATTACTACGGCTACTACGGCGATTAGTACTGCTACTACTACTACTACTACTACTACTACTACTTACTACTACTATTACTACTACTACTACTACCTACTACTACTACTACTACTACTACCACTATTTGTACCACAGCTACTACTACTACGACAAGTACTACAAAAGCAACACACTACTACTACTACTACTACTACTACTACTACGACTACTGCTACGCATACTACTACTACTACTATTACTACTACTACTACTACTACTACTACTACTACTACTACTACTACTACTACTACTACTACGACTACTACTGGTACTACTACGACTACTAGTACTACGACTACTACGACAACTACGACTACTACGACGACGACGACCACTACTACTACTACTACTACTACTACTACTACTACTACTACTACTACTACTACTACTACTTTGACGACGACGACGACGACGACGACGACGACGACTACTACCACTACTACTACTACTACTACTACTACTACTACTACTACTACTACTACTACTACTACGATTGTTATTATTATTACTACTACTACTACTACTACTACTACTACTTCCAGTACTACGGTACTACTACGACTACTACCACCACCACTACGACTGCGACTACGATCTCTTACTGCGCACCAGTGCCTGCACACGGTGTACCGAATGGATTTCCATTCCTCGCACAAGCAAGCTCTCACTCCCTGTCGCGCAAGGTTGCCCATAACGCGTTATCCGACGGAAAGAATCATCACCCAACAATGCCCAAAACGGCCAACAACAGTGCGAACATAATTCCACGTGCGGCAACCACAGAAGAAGCTCACCACAACTATGGCGAGCTTTCACTGCGCACGATTTCCAACGAGACCCCCATGTGGAAACGACGACGATTACGACGCAGACGACGATTACGATGCAAACGACTCGATTGGGTATGTCGCAAATTTCCTTGCTAACCTTATGCGGGCAAACTCACAACTCCTCTCTCGCTCAGGGTGGCACATGAAGCATTATCCGATGGAAGGAACCACCACCCAACAACGCTCAACCACGGCCACTCATAGTGCGCAACTAAGCAAACTCACCACGAATATGGCGACCTTTCACTGCGCACGATTGCTTGCACGACACCCATATGAAGACAACGACGAGTACGAAGTCGACGAAGACGATGAGCCAACTCGATAGGAGATGTTACGAATTACACCGGACTCACTTCTATAGCGCTCACTTCTATAGTGCTCACTTTGAAATTGTGGTCCGGAAGGGGCCGCACATGCAGGCACATGCCGCACAGTCGCATGCACATGCCCATGCAAATATACAAAAGCCTCAACAGCATTGCCGCACATGCGCGCACATGCCACACCGTCCGACGCACAGTCGAATGCACGGTCAAGCAAAACTCTGAAAGCATAGACGCACATGCCCGCACATGCCGCAGAGATGTCGCAGGCGATAGTGGCCTGACCACCTGAGCTCGGGGCATTTCGCAACCCAGAGTTCCGAGGATGTCTCAGGCAAGCGTGGCCGGATCACCATGGGGCAGGGCATCTTGGAAACCAGAGTGGCGAGGATGTCGCTGGTCAAGGTGACCAGACGACCATGGGGCAGGACACCTCCGAGGTCTGAGTTGTGAGGATGTCTCAAGCGAAAGTGGCCTGACCACCATGGGGCAGGAGATCTCTGAGGTCAGAGTTGCGAGGATGTCTCTGGGGAGAGTGGTCTGACCACCTCAGCCCAGGGCATCTCGGAGCCCAGAGTTGCGAGGATGTCTCAGGCAGGACTGGCCTGACCACCTGCTCAGGGCATCTCAGAACCCAGAGTTGCGAGGGTCTCAGGCGAAAAAGGCCGAGACACTATGGAGCAGGGCATCATTGAGGTCAGAGTTGCGAGGATGTCTCAGGCAAAAGTGGCCTGAACAGCTCAACTCAGGGCATCTCGGGCGAGGATGTCTACAGCGAAAATGGTCTAACCACCTCAACTCAGGGCGTCTCGGAACCCTGAGTTCCGAGGATGTTTCAGGCGAAAGGGGCCGAGACACTATCGAGCAGGGCATCATTGAGATCAGGGTTGCGAGGATGTCTCAGGCGACAGTGGCTGACCACCTCAGCTCGGGGCATATCGGAATCGAGACTTGCGAGGATGTCTCAGGCGACCGTGGCCTGACCAGCATGGGGCAGGAGATCTCTGAGGTCAGAGTTGCGAGGATGTCTCAGGCGAAAGTGGTCTAACCACCTCAGCTCAGGGCGTCTCGAAACCCAGAGTCCCGAGGATGTCTCAAGCGAAAGTGGCCGGGCCACCATGGGGCAGGGCATCTCCGAGACCAGAGTTGCGAGGATGTCTCAGGCGAAGGTGGCCAGATCACTTCAAAGCACGTCGGCCTCCAAATTGCCGACGACGTCTCACGCGGAACTGGCCGGACGCGAACGCGCCGGCCGGCGTCCGGAGACGAACGCCGGCCCCGGCATTCTTGCACGTCCCGCACATGCACTGCACAGGTGCGCACAGTATTCGCACAGGCCGAGCTCGCCGCTGGCCGAGCCAGGCCAGCGATTCCGAGATTCCCTGAGCTCGGGCCGTCAAGCCACTTTCGCCTGAGACAGCCTCGCAACTCTCACCTCCTCCTCCTCCTCCTCCTCCTCCTCCTCCTCCTCCTTCTTCTCCTCTGGCCGAGCCGAACAGGCAGGCTGGCCAGTGGCCGGGGGCGCCCGCCTCCTCCGCCCCCCCCTCCTCCCCCCCCCCTCCACCTCCCCCCCCCATCCCTGCTTCTCCGGCCGAGCTGAGAAGGCGCGCGGGAGAGTATTTTATTAGGCGGGCGCGCCACCGCCAGCTCACGAACCGGGCGAATAACCGCCCCCGCCAGCAGCGGGCGAGTCTAAACGCACAACAAACTCTTTCAGGAAACCCTGGCACGCCCCAGGTTAGCTCTGCGAAGGCCAGGAGGCATTGGAGGCACAGGGGTCCCAGACAGCTCCTAGGGCATGAGCGTGCATGTGCATTGGGATGTGCACGCATGTGCGCCCGCGCGCTTCACCGCATGTGCGTGCATGTGCGGGCCCGCGCGGCCTCCCGAAGAGAGGTTGCACAGGCATGTGCGTGCATGTGCCGATGACAGATCTGCGATTCTCGAACACCTCCCGCATGTGCAGGCATGTGCGCGCATGTGCGTCGGACTGTGCGTGCATGTGCGTATGATGGATACATCAAAACACAGCGCACATGTCCCCGCACATGCCCGGGCACGACGTGCACAGTAGGAAGTCCATCCAAGAAGGACCGCACAGGCCTGGCACATGACTGGCACATGCCGCGCACATGCGCGCACATGACAGCGCAAAAACGGCCGCACATACACCCACCCAGGGGTATAGATGTGAGTGCGGTGTATCTTGCAAGCCATGTGCAAACAAGCTGAAACATCCTCTGTCACGCAGGAGTGCCCATGAAGCACCGTCCGATGGAAGGAATTACCACCAAACAGTACTCAACACACCAGTGCACCATCACAATGGCGAGTTTTCACTGCGCACCATTACCTGCACAGTAGGGGAGGGCAAGGAGGGAGAGTGAGGAGGGGCGCGAGGACGGAGGGCGAGGAGGGCAAGGACAAGGATCGGGGAGGACGGGAGGGAGGGGGAGGAGGAGAGCAGGAACAGGAGGGCAAGGAAGGAGAGCGAGGGTGAGAGCGAGAGGGGCGAGGGGGGAGGACGACTATTCCTAGACGAGAGCTTAGGGGGCGAGGCCATCTTTTAAGAACACGTTGCCGTTATCATCTATTTAAACGGTGGTCGTGCTGCGTCTTGGACTTTCTGGGAAGAGGGTCCAAAAGGCACAGGCGCAGTGGATAGAGATGGAGAAAAAAGTTTAGCCCCTGGAGGCCAGATTTTTGTGCATATCCACTGCTACTTCGATTTCTGGTGAAGGGAATCCGAAACTCCAAGACGCAGTGGATGTGGATACAAATATTGCCCGAGCTCGGCGGTTTTCCAGCCTCGGCGTGCTTCCCAGCAACTGCGCCCCGCCGAGAGCGTTCCCGGGGTGCCCGGGTCGTCACGAACGGCCCCTGGAGACTCCAAGCTCTGACCCGAAAACCACCGTCCTCCCAGATCTCCGACGATGTTTTTGCCTGAATCCCGGCGCTTTTCCTAGATTTCGGCCCTCGGGGGACCGTTCCTGATCCCCCGGGCGATCAAAAACGGACCAGGGACGACAAGCTACCCCATGGGGAGAGGTCAGACTCCTGGGGTCGCACATCGAAAAACACACACACACACACACACACACGCACGCACGCACGCACGCACGCACGCACGCACGCACGCACGCACGCACACACACACACACACTCACACACACACACTCACTCACAAACACTCACACAAACAAACACACAAACACACAAATACCCACACAAATACACACACTAATACACTCAACACATAACACACAACACACAACACCACACACACATACGCACATATACACACACGCACGCACGCACGCACTCATCCACACACACAGACACACTCACTCACACTCACACTCACACTCACACTCACACACACACACACATCGTCGGATGTCTGGGGAAGAGGGAAGGGGGGGGAGGGAGAAATACGGAGGGGATAGGGGAGAGAGGAACCCCTGTCCGCAGCCCACGCCTTCTTCCCCCTTTGCATCCTTCCCCTCCTGTTCCCCGGCTGGCGGGCGTGTCTGGCACAAGTCTCCAGAGGAGGACAGTCAACCAACGTACGGCGGATCCGAAATCAGGGGAGGGCGAAAAAGGGAAACGGCGAAGACGGGAGGGGATTGGAGAGGGGCGAACCCCTGCCCTCAGCCAGCGCCTCCCCTCTCCCTCCCCCTTCCCTGCCCCCCTCCCCCATTCCTTCCTCCTTCCTCCCGATTCCCTCCCAACAAAGCCCAGGGGCGCCCGAGGGGGTCCCCACCCCCGTCACATGTAGGGACCCTTGGGCGTTGGGGCTCACATGTGCTCACGGGCCCCTCATTCACAAGCCGCCCGGACACCGCCGCTTTGAGGACGGGCCCCGTGGCACTCCGGGCGCGTTTTTTTGTTTAATATTATTGTTGTTGTTATTATTATTATTATCATTATTATCATCATTATTGTCAGCATCATCATCATCATCATCATCAGCATCACTATTATTATGAATAGTAGTATGATTATTAATATTATTTTTTTAGTAATAATAGCATTATGAAAAATATTATGATTAAAACTATTATTATTATGATTATTGTTGTTGATAGTATTATTAGTAGTATTATTATTATTTTTATTATTGTTATGATTATTCGTATTCTTATTAGTATTCTAAATACTAGTATTATTATTATTAGTATAATTACTAGTATGATTATTAGTGTGTGTGTATATATATCCCGCCTCGAGGATTCCAAGCGCCAGAGCTGGACCAGAACAAAGACCTTCCGAGCCTCTTACAGGGCCTGAGGACTGATGGGGCTCTGTCACTTTTGTGTACTGTATGTGTCGAGCGCGAGCCAGGCTAGGGCAGTAAAAGACTGCCACGAGATAATTTCCCGGCGAGCAGCTGGGCGACGGAGCAGACTGCACAGAGGTCCGACCAGAAGGAGACTTCCCCGAGAAGAGCAGCAAGTTAGATATACGGGCGAGAAAAAGAGCCAGGGCGGCACGTGGGTGGGTGCACTTTGAGCCCGATGCCAGCGGGGCAGGCAACAGATGAGCGCGGCGCTCTCTCTCCACCAAGCTCCGCTTCACGTTTCAAAACTGGACAGCCCGCCTCGAGGATTCCGAGCGCCAGAGCTGGACCAGAACAAAAACCTTCCGAGCCTCTTACAGGGCCTGAGGACTGATGGGGCTCTGTCACTTTTGTGTACTGTATGTGTCGAGCGCGAGCCAGGCTAGGGCAGTAAAAGACTGCCACGAGATAATTTCCCGGCGAGCAGCTGGGCGACGGAGCAGACAGCACAGAGGTCCGACCAGAAGGATACTTCCCGAACCCCAAAGGAAGATCTGGCCGCAACTGACAGAGTGGCAGAGGCGGCCGAAAAGTAAAAAGGCACTTCGATGCTGAGGCGAGAAGTCTCGGAAGCACGCTACTTGTTTGCTGTGGCGCCTTGAGCACTGCGCGTTTGATTACATTAGCGAGAGCATTGGCAAGGGCAGCTGGATATGCAGCTGCGAGGGCTGTGTACTTACAACCAGCAGGGCTTTGGCCAGACAGAATTACGTCCTTGTTGGCCGTGCGCGAGCACAGCCCGCGTCTCCCTTGGCACACGCGGCATAAGGATTCTATAGGGCCAGCGTGCCAAGAGACGATCCTCGTGCGCTTTCGCCAAAGAGAACCATACTGGCACTGGTCAAGATCACAACTACGCGCACAAGATAAGTGAACGAGCCGAGACAGCGAACGCGCATACCACATCAAAGAGCCTGCTGGATTCTCCAGCATCACAGGAATCCCGAGACGAGTGCACAGTCTGATGATGCGGCACGTGAAAGCAAAAGAAGCGTTGCCCTGCTGCAAGCGGGCTCTCTCGGAGGTGCTCAAATGATGGAGGCCCATGGGGCGGTCGCGAGATCTCAGGGGTCTCCTGAGGGCCCGCGACCAGGTGGTGCAGGGCGCCCCTAGAAAGATGGCGGCGACTGAGTGGCTACACAGCCATCCGACGATGACCTCCTCAAAGGTGGCATCGAGGTGGTCCTCGAGAGGCCCCTGCCTGATGTCGAGCCCCAGACCCGAAAGGCCGAGTCGGCGCACGGCGGCGGTGAGGTGGCCCGAACCGCTGAACAGCTCTAACACAACGCGCCTGCGACAAAGCGAGCCCCGCTGCACTGCCCCCTTGAACCGCCGCCTCAGGTGCTGTCGGACGGCGTCGCCCGTAGCACTCACTGCGCCGCCGCTGCGGGCCTCCTCCGAGCCCGCCGGCCGCGCGCTGGGGCGCCCAGCTGCGTCGCCTCCGCAAGCCGGGAAGGCACCTGGGCGAGGCATCCGCTCTTGATGAAGCCCATCTCCAGCAGCTCGCAAACTCGCCCCTCCACGAGGTGGCCGAGCGCGTACACGTCCTCCGCCACGCCCTGAAGCTCGCGTAGAAGAGCCGTCTCCTTCGCGTAGCGCCGCATCGACGACGTGACGGCCCAGCGGCCCCTGCGGAACACCTGTTCCATCGATCGCCTCTGCGTCAAGAGGTCGTCGCTCACTCCGCCATGCCTCATCCCGCACAGGTGGGGGCGCAGGTGGTTGATGCCCAGGGCCGTTGCAGCAAGAGTGAACATCTGGTTCAGCTGGCCCAGACTGAAACCCTACAGAGGCGTCGCGGCAGGCCCCTTCAGGCGGAGAGCCATGAGGACTGGCACGAGGTACAGGTCTAGATCGAAGAGGGTCGACTCGTCGAACGATCCCGTCTTCCAGCCCTGGCCGCGGTCTGCGGGGTGCAGCAGGAGGCCCCAGAACTGATACGCGGCGCCCGCGCCTATCGACGGCTGCACGATGCTGTCGGTCGTCAGCCTCTGTGCCTCCGCAGGTCGGAGGTACGCCGAGAAGCTGATGGCCAACCAAGCTGCCATCTGAGGCTGCTGCCAGGCGATCAGCATCCCACACAGGGCAAACATCACAGCCCGTGGGATCGGGAGCCTGGTCAAAGCGGGCGCGCGCCGCTTCCATGCCTGCATAGCACGAGAGGCCCTCGGCAGCTTGGTGCCCATCTGTCTCGGGAGTCCTGGGGTAAAATGCGAGACGGCTGCAATCGTCTGGGGCCCGGCGTTCGCAGCGGCTCCCTCCAGGTAGCGCGTGGTGAAGTACTCCGCCAGGATCGAGTCCAGCTGGCCCAAAGTGCTCCAGTCCAGGTGGTGGTCCGCACAGTAGCTCACGAAACTGTGCAGTAGCTGCCGGTAGAAGGCCTCTGTGTTCGGTCTCACCGCCAGCTGCTCCAGAAGGCCCATGGCCAAAGTACTGGTGCGCCCGCCCGCGGCCATGGCAGCCAGGCGGGCGCGGTGTCTCGTCAAGGCCGAAGGGGTGCGCGATCCCCGCCGCGGCATCGCCTCCGCCCTCGTGATCAGCCAGAGCATGGCGAAGAGGGCGAAGCAGCCGCCGGCCACGCGTCCGAGCATCACACAAATGACGGTGCCCGCTGAACCAGCCCAGCTTCCCACGGCTGAGCGAGTCTGATGGGCTCCTTTCTGAGGCGATCCAGCGTACACAAAGCCTCGAGCCTGTGGCTAACGACAGACAGCACAACTGGTTGAGACATGACCTCAAGAAACTCGAGCGGGCCCTCCCCTTTGCACAAGAAAGCGCCAAAGGCAAATTGTCGACTAAGGCTACCATACGTTTGCAGTGACTGTCCAAGTTACGAAGAAGGTGCCGATACGACGTGACCAAGGCCGCGCCCTCCAAGTAAAGAGTATTGGCTCCTAGAGACACCGACTGTGCGCTGACACTTTTCCAGGCCTCTTTCCGTGTAGCGTGCCCAGGTACCTCGTCGAGCTCCCAAGGGTCCGTGCTGAAACTCAGGGCCTTGGTCATGTTGAGTTCCACCGGGGCGCCCAAGTCCATACCGTAGACGCCCAAGGTGTTGGCCTCCTGTATGTCCTCTGGATTCTTCAACGCGTGACTCCCCGAGCTGCCCAGGTGCTCCACGGAGTAGCCCCAGTTATCGTCGGACCTTGGCATGAGAGATGGAGAGAGAGAGAGAGAGGGCGGACTTTGTCTATTTTCGCCTGGCCCCTCGTCGGCCACCAGTTCTCCTGCCTTGAGCGACCGAACGCGAGCCTGGTGCCCGCCCTCGACCTTGTAGCGCCACCGCTCCGAGTACCGCCCAACAGCAGCACATGAAGCAGCAGGCGCCCGACGTCGCATGACGCCGAGGCCAAAGGGAGAGGCGTCGCTGGCCGTCATCACGGCGCGCCACTCTGCGGACAGGTCGCAAGTCAAAATCGGGAGCAAATCTCTAATGATAATGAGCTCCCTGATGATGGCCAAAGCTTGCCGTGCCTCGGGCCGAAGGCACCGACATAGCCATAGGAGCTGTGAAGCACGGTGAGCACTTCTCGGCGGATCATAGACGTCCACGTGATGTGACCAAGCACCGCCCGAAGCATGTGGCCTGAGCACCATCCACGCCTTAGCAAACTTGAAATCGCGAAATGAAGTCTCCAGATGTTACGAGGCTTGATGCGAAGAAATCTTCCACCGCGGAGGCTGAGACCGAGGAAGTCGGCATCTAAGGCAGCGGGCTCGATCTCGTGAACGGGAAGCCCGCGACTCCTGAAGGTGCTCACCAGCCTCGCCATAGTCTGATCCACCAAGGATTGGCTGCCGCCGAAGACGAGGATGTTATCGACGTAGGCGGCAACCCCCACGGCACTCTTCTTGACAACGTTAACCCCAGGCTGACCATCCTGAGCGGTCTGACCCAGAGGGTGGCCGTCGTCCGAAAGCACAGTGCGAGCAGCAGCCTGACAAAGATGCAGCGCCCACGAAAAGCCCATGGGAAGCACCAGGACCTGGGGTGAGAGCGACACCCACGGGTCGAAATCGAGGTCGATGAGGCCGAGCTCCTGAAGCACCCCCGCCTTGATCGGTGGCAGGGTGAACATCTCTTCCATGCCCGCTGGGAGCCTCATGTGGTAGAAAGCACACTCCAGGTCGCAAGTCGACATGTACATGCCTTCGATCGGCGCCTCGATCGAACTGAAAGCCGAGGCCGAGGGTAGCCGAGTGCTGGGCGCATCTAAAAACTTGCAGTTGGCGGCACTCGTATCGAAGATGATGCGGAGGGCCCCCGTCCTCTGGGGAACGAAGAAGAGGCCGACGGTGTGCGGCAGGCCGGAGTCCGCCGCGAAGTTGACCATCTGCCTCTCGAGCATCTGGATCAAAAAACGACCGTACGTGCTCACGTCGCGCGTCAGGGCGGGATCGCAAAAAAAGGCCCCTTCGGGCATGCCTCCCTAGCCAGAGCAGCAGCAGCACGCGCATCTCGAAGCATATGACTCCGCCAACCCTCCAGTCGGACCTTATCCACAGGCGGCACCAGCTCGATGATGTCAACTGGAGCCCCACCTGCGGCGGGCCATGCGACTTTGTCGCGGACGTAGGGGGCCGACGTCGCGGCGCCAGACCCGCGCAGGTTGGCGCAGGAGAGGAGCTCCCTGAGGGCTCCGCCTTCGGCAGCGGTACCAGACATGAACTCTGACGGCGGGCGTCCAAGCTCGTCGATGCTGTCCGAGATGTGCACGATGGCCTGGCGCTGCCCCTCGTGAGCCACAGCAGGAGGCGAGGACCGAGAACCATAAAGTGAATTAAGTGCGTTGGCGGCCGAGCAAACCCTATCCTCACGATGTAGGCGATACCCAGCACGCCTAGCCGAGCGGCGACTTCCTGGCGCTGGGGGTGGGCGAGCAGCACCAGCGGGGATCGGCAGCGGGAAGACGTCACGGTGACGAAGTCCTCCACGCGTGCCAGGGCCTGCGGCTGAAGCCGCACTCCTATCCCAGGGAGAGGCTGGCCCAACTGCCTCCCCCTGGTGCTTCTCAGCCATTGCTGTCTGGGGCTGTGCGGCCGCCCCTCCCGCCGTCTCTGCTGCGTCCGCGGCCGCGGCCGCGCCCTCGGCCTCGGCCATCGCTGCCACCACCGCCGCCAGAGCTGCCGCCAGCTGCGAGGAGCCGCTCCTCGCGCGCCTTGCGCCGCCCCTTGGCTATGTTGGCCTCGCGTGCCTTCTCTGCGGCCAACCAGTCCCTCAGAGCCGGCGCCACGCACGCGTTCCCGCCTGCGTCCAGAGCACCCGACATCAGAGCTGCGTCTGAGCCGAACTCCGAGGCAGCGGCGAACCTGTCTCGGTACAGCTCCTCCTGGGTCTGGAGAGTCCGACCGACCAACTCCACGGCAGCGATGTTAGTCACGTGGAGCTGGTCGTAGACCACGCCCAGCTCGAGGAGGCGGCAGCACAGCAAGTGGGTATCGACCCCAGGTCGGCCCCAAGGTACCCCTTCTGAGACCCACTTCGTGTGCCTGCCGAGGGGAGTACCCCCATTGTGGCAGATGAAGTTCAGCACCCATAACAGCGCGCGGGGCCCTTTGAGGGGCCAGTCGCCCCAAGGTAGTTCGTGTAGGCGAACCACTGCAGCTCGAAAGTCCACGTACCTCACCCCCTGCGCGTCGAAAGCCACCGACTGAATCCGAGCGTCGCCTCCAGGAGCGCCTGCGATGGCAGCCAATGCTGCGGCCACTCCACCAGGACCAAGGCCACCCACCACCCACAGCAGGCGGCGGGGCGGCGGCGGGCCCAGGTGCAGGCACGGCCACGGCGGCGCCGCCGAAAGCGCCTGGAGCGGCTGGGGGCGCCCCTCCTCCGCCAAAAGGCGCGCCCACTGGAGCACCTCCTGCCGCAGGTGCTGGCGCTGCCGCCACTGGTACCAGGGCGGCTGCGCCCGCTGGCGCGGCCGCTGGGCCGCCCCCAAGGGCTGCGGCTAGCCCTGCCGGACCACCCAAATCCCCAGGAGCGCCGCCGGCATCGCCAGCAGCGGGGGCAGCCGCGGGCCCAGCGCCAGCCGGGACGCCGACCACAGCCGCGATGACCCGCCCTGCCGTGTTCAGCGCGATCGGCGGTCCCGCACCCAGCCCAAGAGTGCCTCGAACAGAGGCGGCACCCGTCGCGACGTCACCAGGAAGAGGGAGACCACGGAAGCGGTAGACCTGGTCGCCAGCTGAGTTGGCCGCTACGGCGCCCGCTGAGGCGCCGGCGGGGACCGCGTACTCCCTGATGTCCGCGCCGTTCTGCATGATGGCCTCCACGTACGCGTGACCATCGGGAGTCATGATCCCTGTCCCGAAGGGCGGCACCGTCTGAAAGGCCAGTATCAAACGCTCGTGCCAGATCCGAGCGCCTCCCACACACGATACAGCACATGGATGAAATCGCCCTCGTCGAGCCCCTCCAAGGCCAGCGGGTGCCCACTTGCCGCCGCAGCGGCGGCTGAGCTGGCCATCGCGAGGCGGAGGCCCGCGCTCTGGCTGTGGCAGCCTGCGCTCTAGCCTCCTCCTCCAAGGACGGCTTGAGAGGGGAGCCACCGATCGGTTGCCAGGCGCCCAGCCACCGCGCGGCCAGGAGACCCCCAGCGAAGCCGGTCACGCCAGCGAGGGCCACCGCGGACAGCGCCCACCCCGGGGTTCCGCCCGGGCAGTCCAGGCGCGCCACCTCCTGGCCTGGGGCGCAAGTGAGGGCCGGCGCACACGTACAGGCCGGGCACTCACCGCGAGCCGCCCACAGCAGCGCTGCCTGCCCAGCTCCGTGCACCGCCTCGCCCGCCAGCCATGCGGCGAAGGCCATCGAAGTGCCTCGGCTTGCACTTTGAGCCCGATGCCAGCGGGGCAGGCAACAGATGAGTGCGGCGCTCTCTCTCCACCAGGCTCCGCTTCACGTTTCAAAACTGGACATATATATATATATATATAATCGGCCATGATTGGACAGGACAAGTGAGAGGACACAAGACCCTTCCGAAGGCCACATCGCCATAGGAGTGCAAGCAGGCACGCGTCGCGAGGCACAAGGCACGAGGGCACCCTTGCGCTGGCAGGGGGCCGACCTGCTGATCCGGGCCGCCTGTGAACTGAGATAACCCAAGACTAGCACTACAACAACAACAAAAACACAAGCAGCGGTGCCCTGGCAGGGCGAGGGGCCCCCAGGGGAGCCCAATGCGCCGCCAAGGAGCCCCAAGACGCTCCCAAAGAGCCCCCAACGAAGCCCCCAAGACGGACCTCGGAGGCCCTAAATAGCGCTCCAGGGCCGGCGGAGTGAGCGCAGCGATGAATTATGGCCGGAGTGCAGTATCCCCAAACAGGGTTTTTAGACCCACTGCGGTTTCCAAGGTCGATTGCGTGCCCGTCCAGTGCGGGCTGGCATGGCATGTTAAAACATGCCTCCTCCTCCTCCTCCTCCTCCTCCTCCTCCTCCTCCTCCACCTCCTATTCATCCCGAACGGCATCTCGGAGCCCAGAGTTGCGAGGATGTCTCCAGCGTAACGGGCTGGACCACCTCGCGCGCGGCATTTCGGACCCCAGAGTTGCGACGATGTCTCGGGCGAAACGTGCTGCGAGGAAGTCTCAGGCGAAACGGGCCGGACCACCTCGAGCGCGGCGTCTCAGAGCTCCGAGTTGCGGGGGCCTCCTGGTGCCTCCTGGGGCCTCCTGGTGACCTCCTGGGGCTTCCTCCTGGGCCTCCTGTGGCCTCCTGAACTCCACCTGGGGTTTCCTGAAGCCTCTTGGGGCTCCCAGGGGGGATATCAAACCTGTGGCCGTTTGGGCCTCTCCAAATGGAGGGGGGGGCACAAGAGCAGGAAGAATCAACGAATCGACACCGGATGTGTATTAACTTGACACGTTCTGATAGGCGGCCTCCTGGGGCCTCCTGGGAGCCTCCTAGGAATCTCCTGGGGACCCCTGGGGCCTGTCCTGGGCGTCCTGCGGCCTCCTGGAGCTCTCTGGGGCCTCCCCCTCCTCCTGCCTGCTCCCTCATGCACATCATCCGCCTCCTCCTTCTCCCTTCCATCTCCTCCTCCTCCTCCTCCTCCTCCTCCTCCTCCTCCTCCTCCACCTCCTCTTTATCCCGGACCCCAGAGTTGCGACGATGTCTCGGGCGAAACGTGGTGCGAGGAAGTCTCAGGCGAAACGGGCCGGACCACCTCGAGCGCGGCGTCTCAAAGCTCCGAGTTGCGGGGGCCTCCCGGTGCCTCCTGGGGCCTCCTGGTGACCTCCTGGAGCTTCCTCCTGGGCCTCCTGTGGCCTCGTGAACTCCACCTGGGGGTTCCTGAAGCCTCTTGGGGCTCCCAGGGGGGATATCTAACCTATGGCCATTTGGGCCTCTCCAAATGGAGGGGGGGGGCACAAGAGCAGGAAGAATCAACGAATCGACACCTGATGTGTATTAACTTGACACGTTTTGATAGGCGACCTCCTGGGGCCTCCTGGGAGCCTCCTGGGAATCTCCTGGAGACCCCTGGGGCCTGTCCTGGGCGTCCTGCGGCCTCCTGGTGCCTCCTGGGGCCTCCTGGGGACCTCCTGGAGCTTCCTCCTGGACCTCCTGTGGCCTCCTGAACTCCACCTGAGGTTTCCTGAAGCCTCTTGGGGCTCCCAGGGGGGATATCTAACCTGTGGCCGCTTGGGCCCCTCCAAATGGAGGGGGGGGGGGCACAAGAGAAGGAAAAATCAACGAATCGACACGGGATGTGTATTAACTTGACACGTTCTGATAGAGGGCCTCCTGGGGCCTCCTGGGAGCCTCCTGAGAATATCCTGGGGGCCCCTGGAGCCGGTCCTGGGCGTCCTGCGGCCTCCTGGACCTCTCTGGGGCATCCTGAGGCTCGCAGGGTCCCATGGAGGATATGTAACATGTGGTCTTCTGGGCCCCCAGGCTGGACCACCTCTTGCGCAGCATCTGAGAGCTCAGAGTTGCGAGAATGTCTCGTGCGAAACAGGCCGGACCACCTTGCGCACGGCATCTCAGAGCTCAGAGTTGCAAGGATGTCTCAGGCGAGACATGCCGGACCACCTCGCGCAGGGCATCTCAGAGCTCAGAAGTTCGAGGATGTCTCAGGCGAAACGGGCCAGACCACCTCTCGCGCGGCATCTCCGAAGTCAGAAGTTCGAGGATGTCTCAGGCGAAACGGGCCGGACCACCTCGCGCAAGGCATCGCAGAGCTCAGAGTTTCGAGGATGTCTCAAGCGAAACGGCCCGGACCACCTCTCGCACGGCACCTCGGGGCTCTGAGTTTCGAGGATGTCTCAAGCGAAACGGACCGGACCACCTCTCGCGCGGCGTCCCGGAGCGCAACTTTTCGAGGATGTCTCAGGCGAAACGGCCAATCCCGGCCAACTCAGAAACGAGAGTTGTGAGGATGTCTCAAGCGAAACGGCCAAAACCATCAAATTGGTGTGAGGATGTCTCTGCTCCGACTTCTCCGGCCGGAGTTAGTTCCTATCACAACAGCACCCCGTTCAGCAAGCTGTTTGGGGAAAAAAGCAATCCAGTTCCTAGCGCACGCAGAGCTCGGCGAGAACATGGAGAAAGAGACTCTGGAGGCTCTTGAAGGACGTCGCGGGTGTCATAAGAAAGAACCTTGACGGAAAGACGGTTGGGATGAGATCGAGAAGTCCGCGGGCGCCCGTCTCAAAAGAAACATCGTGACGTCGGATATCTGGGGAGGCCGTGAGGGGCGCCGAGGAAGTCATAAGAAAGAGCCCTAAAGAAAAAGCAGTCCCTGGGATAAGATCGAGAGGTCCGCGGACGTACGTCTCGAAACAAACATCTGGACGTCGGATGTCTGGGAATGGCGGGAGGCAAGGCGCGCATGGCGGATGCTGAGGCGGCAAAATGACGGAGACGGCGACGGGGAGGCGGAGGCAGAGGCACAGCAGTGAAAGGCGAGAGGCGTGAGGAGGAAGGAAGGAAGAGGAGGCAGGCGGGAGGCAAGAGGAGGGAGGTGGTAGAAATGAGAGAGGTTTCAGGCAGAACGGGGCACACCATCTCGTGCGCAGCATCTCGAAGAACCCTGACGAAGAACCAGTCCCGGGGACGAGATCGAGAGGTCCGCGGGCGCACGTCTCGAAACAAAAATCGTGACGTCGGATGTCTGCGGGGGGCGGAAAGGAAGGGCGCGCATGGCGGCATCTCGGATTTTCGCATTGTGAGGATGGCTCGGGAGAAACGGGCTGGACCACCTCGCGTGCGGCATCTCGGAACTCAGTATTGGAAGGATGCCCCAAGCGAAACGGGCCGTTCTACCTCTCGACTCCCGTTAAGCCCTCTCATGCAACTCCATTCCTAATCCTCCTCCTCCTCCTCCTCCTCCTCCTTCTCGTCCTCCTCCTCCTCCTCCTGCCTGCTCTCCTCCTCCTCCTCCTCCTCCTCCTCCTCCGGCACGTTTTGAGACGTCGCTAAAAGGTATATAGAAATCCTGTTTGGGGAACCCTGTCTCGGAGCCCAGAGTTGCGAGGATGTCCCAGGTCGCACCTGGTCGACGAGTAAGCTGTCGGGTCGCGGGCAACTTTAAGAAGCAAATTTAAGAGGAACTCAGAAGCAACTTTAAGAGGAAGCGGGGGAGGGCGCGGAAGCGAGGGGGCATGTCGTGATGGTTCCCTCGGGGATGATGTCGAGAGGTACACGGCGCACGTCTCAAAAGAAAAATCGTGACGTCGGATGTCTGGGGAGGGCGGAAGGCAGTGCGCGCATGACGGATGCTGAGGCGGCAGAAACGACGACGGCGGGGGCGGGGAGGCGGAGGCAGAGGCGCAGCAGCGGGAGGCGGGAGGCGGGAGGAGGGAGGAGGGAAGAGGAACCAGGCGGGAAGTGGGAAGAGGGAGGCGGGAGAAGGAATGAGAGAGGTTGTGATTGGAGCTCCTGTGCTACGAAACGTCTCAGGCAGAATGGGCCAGACCATCTCGCGCGCAACATCTTCGAGCCTCGCATTGCGAGGATGGCTCAATCGAAACGGGCCGGACCACCTCGCGAGCGACATCTTGGAGCTCAGTATTGGAAGGATGTCTCAAACGAAACGGGCCGGACAATCTTTCGCACACGTTTTGACAAGTCCACATCGCACTCGCTTCCCGTGAGGTCCTCTCCTGCAACTCCCTTCCTTCTCCCTCCTCCTCCTCCTCCTCCTCCCCCTCCTCCTGCCTGCTCCCTCATGCACATCATCCGCCTTCTCCTTCTCCCTTCCATCTCCTCCTCCTCCTCCTCCTCCTCCTCCACCTCCTCCTCCTCCACCTCCTCTTCATCCCGAACGGCATCTCGGAGCCCAGAGTTGCGAGGATGTCTCCAGCGTGACGGGCTGGACCACCTCGCGCGCGGCATCTCGGACCCCAGAGTTGCGACGATTTCTCGGGCAAACGTGCTGCGAGGAAGTCTCAGGCGAAACGGGCCGGACCACCTCGAGCGCGGCGTCTCAGAGCTCCGAGTTGCGGGGGCCTCCTGGAGCCTCCTGGGACCTCCTGGGGACCTCGTGGGGCTTCCTCCTGGGCCTCCTGTGGCCTCCTGAACTCCAAAGCCTCTTGGGGCTCCCAGGGGGGATATCTAACCTGTGGCCGTTTGGGCCTCTCCAAATGGAGGGGGGGGGCACAAGAGCAGGAAGAATCAACGAATCGACACCGGATGTGTATTAACTTGACACGTTCTGATAGGCGGCCTCCTGGGGCCTCCTGGGAGCCTCCTAGGAATCTCCTGGGGACCCCTGGGGCCTGTCCTGGGCGTCCTGCGGCCTCCTGGAGCTCTCTGGGGCCTCCCCCTCCTCCTGCCTGCTCCCTCATGCACATCATCCGCCTCCTCCTTCTCCCTTCCATCTCCTCCTCCTCCTCCTCCTCCTCCTCCTCCTCCTCCTCCTCCTCCTCCACCTCCTCTTCATCCCGAACGGCATCTCGGAGCCCAGAGTTGCGAGGATGTCTCCAGCGTGACGGGCTGGACCACCTCGCGCGCGGCATCTCGGACCCCAGAGTTGCGACGATGTCTCTGGCGAAACGTGGTGCGAGGAAGTCTTAGGCGAAACGGGCCGGACCACCTCGAGCGCGGCGTCTCAGAGCTCCGAGTTGCGGGGGCCTCCTGGGGCCTCCTGGGACCTCCTGGTGACCTCCAGGGACTTCCTCCTTGGCCTCCTGTGGCCTCCTGGACCCCACCTGGGGCTTCCTGAAGCCTCTTGGGGCTCCCAGGGGGGATATCTAACCTGTGGCCGTTTGGGCCTCTCCAAATGGAGGGGGGGGGGCACAAGAGCAGGAAGAATCAACGAATCGACACTGGATGTGTATTAACTTGAAACGTTCTGATAGAGGGCCTCCTGGGG
This sequence comes from Prorocentrum cordatum, assembly GCA_963575745.1. NCBI lineage: Eukaryota > Dinophyceae > Prorocentrales > Prorocentraceae > Prorocentrum > Prorocentrum cordatum. The sequence goes on from CAUYUJ010020269.1 coordinate 36,888, forward strand.
CCTCCTGGGAGGCCTCCTGTGGCCTCCTGAACTCCACCTGAGGTTTCCTGAAGGCTCTTGGGGCTCCCAGGGGGGATATCTAACCTGTGGCCGCTTGGGCCCCTCAAAATGGAGGGCGGGGGGCACAAGAGAAGGAAAAATCAACGAATCGACACCGGATGTGCATTAACTTGACACGTTCTGATAGAGGGCCTCCTGGGGCCTCCTGGGAGCCTAGTGGGAATCTCCTGGGGGCCCCTGGGGCCTGTCCTGGGCGTCCTGCTGCCTCCTGGACCTCTCTGGGGTCTCCTGAGGCTCGAAGGGTCCTATGGAGGATATGTCACATGTGGTCTTCTGGGCGCCCAGGCTGGACCACCTCTCGCGCAGCATCTGAGAGGTCAGAGTTGCGAGAATGTCTTGTGCGAAACAGACCGGACCACCTTGCGCACGGCATCTCAGAGCTCAGAGTTGCAAGGATGTCTCAGGCGAGACGGGCCGGACCACCTCGCGCAGGGCATCTCAGAGCTCAGAATTTCGAGGATGTCTCAACGAAACGGGCCGGACCACCTCTCGCGCGGCATCTCCGAAGTCAGAGATTCGAGGATGTCTCAGGCAAAAATGGGCCGGACCACCTCGCGCAAGGCATCGCAGAGCTCTGCAGAGTTTCGAGGATGTCTCAGGCGAAACGGCCCGGACCACCTCTCGCACGGCACCTCGGGGCTCTGAGTTTCGAGGATGTCTCAAGCGAAACGGCCCGGACCGTCCGGACCACCTCTCGCGCGGCGGCCCGGAGCGCAACTTTTTGAGGATGTCTCAGGCGAAACGGCCCGGACCACCTCTCGCGCGGCGTCCCGGAGCGCAACTTTTCGAGGATGTCTCAGGCGAAACGGCCCGGACCACCTCTCGCACGGCACCTCGGGGCTCAGAGTTTCGAGGATGTCTCAAGCGAAACGGCCCGGACCACCTCTCGCGCGGCGTCCCGGAGCGCAACTTTTTGAGGATGTCTCAGGCGAAACGGCCCGGACCACCTCTCGCGCGGCGTCCCGGAGCGCAACTTTTCGAGGATGTCTCAGGCGAAACGGCCAATCCCGGCCAACTCAGAAACGAGAGTTGTGAGGATGTCTCAAGCGAAACGGCCAACACCATCAAATTTGTGTGAGGATGTCTCTGCTCCGACTTCCCCCGGCCGGAGTTAGTTTCTACCACAACAGCACCCCGTTCAGCAAGCTGTTTGGGGAATAACAAAGACACAGACAGGGGCGCCCTGGCAGGGCGAGGGGCAGGAGATAGAACAAACCCAGGGGGGCCGAAGGCGGGAGCGCTGGACGTGCCGGGCGGGCGCGGCGGCCCACGAAGCGCGTGACGGGTGCGCCAAAGCACGGGCGCGGTGGGCGCATACGACGTGGACCACCGGGGCCGTCGGTGGAGTTCCTCTCCAAGGGGGGCCCCAAGGGGCGAAACTGCGGGGTGTTCCTTGGTTTCTTCGCAGGAGTTGGTGGCTTGCTTTTTCGGGTTCCCAGCGCTCCAGGAAGGCCCAAGACGGCCACCATGATCGCCCCAAGACCCAAAGGGGTGTGCCAACATGGGTGCGGCGGGCGCATGCGAACGCAGCCACCGGGGCTGCCAGTGGAGCTCCATAGGGGCACGGAACGTGTGAGGGGTGTGCCAAAAAACGAACGCACGCTCTCGGCGGGTTGGAGCTGCTGGGGAACAACGCCGAAGCTGGAAAACCACCGAGAACCGACGAAAACGCCCGAAAACTTCGAACCACGACAACGACGACCACCACCCTGACGACGCAGGCGACGACACCGACGACGACGATTCGTTGAGGGCTTGACGACATCTGCTACACTATACCTCGCATCGCGCTGGAACGTCCACAACTTGCTCCAATTTACCTTGGAGGCCCCGAGGTTTCTCCGGGCCGATCCTCCCTTACCAAGACTTCCCCCGGTTGTCTGGCTTGATCCCCGCAAGCCTCTGGGGAACCACGGCAAAACGAACGAACAAACCACCACTGCGGACAATCCCCCGAGCCTGCCCAAGACTCCGTGGGGGGGGGGCTGGCCCCTGGGAAAATAAGAGCGCGCAGCGTGACTAAGAAACACATCGGAGTGAGGGGGGGATCCGACTCCCGATCCGCCTTCCTTTGCGGCTGCAACCGACGCAATGCGGAACGAGGGCAGACTTTGCACCTCAGACCTGTGGGGCCGCTTCCTCCGCAGAGGAATGCCAGAAGCAAAAGCGGCACAGTAGGGCGGACATCGATGACGAAGGGCCTTAACAAGTAGGGCAGACAGTCCTGCCCTACTTGCGGCAGGTTCGTGTTGTGACGACCCCGGCGGTGGTTTCTGACACCGCGTGGATCATTCAACCTTGGACGACCGGCGGCTTTACTGGCGGCGTTCACCCTTGAACGCCCGTGGCAGGGTCGCCACAAGTCGACACGACGCGAACCGACCGTACGCATTCACCCAACGCAAGACACGCGACGATGATATTTGTGGCTCGATGCGCGACCCCAGGGGTCGAGTCCTATCCCCATGAGTGCAGCGGGGGCCCAACTGGTTAGCCATTATCTCTATAGGTTTACGCATTGATACCACATGGGAGTCACGGATACCAGTCGTACTTTGGTCCACGTTGACTTTGCAAGTGCCCTCGCATCTGGCCAATCATGTCCATGGCAGTATTTTGCCCACCCAAGTACCCACCGGCTGTTCTCGTAAATAAAACGGTCGGAGGTAATTTTGACGTATGGCAGCTCTCCCACAAGACATGTGGAAGGTCTCCTTGATGGTGTTCATACACATGTCATAGTCGGCTTGGGAATTGAAGTAAGATTGTAGTCCAGGCGTCCTGCAAGTTGGTTGTAGTATAACAATGTTGACAAAGCACACATCCAAGTGATGCATCACTGCGTCCTGGAAATACTTGTTTCTAAAGTCAATATGAACATTTGTTTAGGTATCCTCCTGAAGATAAACCTCGGCTGGAAGCTAACTGCGATTTTCCCCTGCTTCCTCCGCACAGCTCCAACATATCTACCTTGCTGTGTCGTCCGTAAAACAAAAATGGGACTATGGAGAACACATTAGCATGTGTAACCGCAGGTAAACCCGCTGGCAACGTGATGAAAGCTTCCTCTTCGCCATCGCTCTCGGCGTCGGAGTCAAGGGGGGAGCCCGTGAAATAAACGCGACATCCGAGACATTTCAGGTCCTCACCGCAGTCATCAGTGCCGTCTTCGACTACTCTGGGTATCTTGCGTGCCTTGATGCCGGCTTCTTTGTCAGCCTTTTGTCTTTCTTTTTGCTTGATCTGGGCCTCCGTTGCTAGCGATGTCTGTTGTTCTGTGTCGGGCGAAGTATGTGTCGGAAATTCGGGAACAGGGGAGGGGCACGCGGCCGCGCTCAATCGAGGGGGGGATGACGATCGTCATCGACGAACGCAACCCGCCTTGGGCGCGTCGCTGGCCCTCGCGTCCGATAAGGACCGGCGCCGGAAGCTTCCAACGCAATCGAGTACGAATATTTGTAGCGCCATTCGGTAACGGCGCATTGTCATTGCACCCGATAGGCGGACCCTGAATATGGATATCTTGCACAACAATATTGTCGCCAAGATTCACCGTTGCCCGTCCCACGGCATGTCCCCATTCAGGGCCATTCTTGGGAGACCGAACGTAAGTTCCAGCTCATGCATCCACCTTTGCGTGAACACTACGGCGCGCAGCTCTTGTATGATTTCTCTTCGTTTTGTGCGAATCTAGTCGGTCAATTAGCCTTGCAGCCATGATAGCGCGCGATTTGCGGCGCCATCCTGCCTTTTGGGCACCTTGGCCGCGCCAATCCAGTTCACGTTCGGCACGTCGTGCGGGTTCCCCTGCAATTTGGCATGTGCAGCTCCATAAGTTAGTCGGTACCGAAGTGGCAACATCGCATACGCATGACCTGCAAGCCTAAATCTTCAATAGTATCGCGCGTGGGACCTAGCTGCCAGAAGTAACCTGGAGGCCCCACAAGTACAATCGACTGACGTAGGGCCCGAGCTTTAATCATAGGGTTTTGGATACGTTGATAATGTGGCCCCGCCCGCTTTCCAGGCAATCGAACATAGCGGTCAGCGGGCGTTGCCGCCCACAGTAAATGGTAGTCCCCTGAAAGTAATCCACCCAAATACTGTGCACCTGTAGAGGTCATAACCTCTGTGTAATATGATCGCACATGCATCCTCGAGCTCGGAGTTCGGCGCAAGCTGTTCGTATGTCTTCGATAACAAAGAGCGTGAGAATGGCAATGATGCGATGAGCGTTGATTTCCTGCGGCGGCCACACAGCCGGGTACACCGCTGTCTCTGGCGGCCTCGCAGCCGGGCCCACCATTGCCCCAGGCGCGCACAGTCGTCGCCTGGGAGAAGCACGCAGGTGCCCCCGCGCCCGACGACAGAACCTCGGTGTGGACATCGCTGGTAGCGGCTGTCCACGCACTGTTCGACGCAGGTTGCCCCACCGTTGGAACTGCGTCAGCTGTCTCCTTGACGAGAAGGGGCGTATCTTCGCAGCGAGGATTGGCTGTTACAATTAATGCCATTGAGCCATTATCCTCCGTCGCGACCCCGTGCTCGTCGACCTTGATCGACAGGTGCCTGAGGGCGTCTTCATGAAATCGAACACTCAAGGCGCCCCTGCCAAGGAGGAGCCCCTGCTCCAGGATCAGGATAGTCCTCATGTTGCACATGCTCCTTAGACCCAGGATAGCAGAAATATTCTCGCCGGAGCCTCTAGCCGCGTTGGCCGGCCGAGTAGGTGTCCAGCCTGGCCATATCGGCCTTCCCCGCCGGATCGCTTCTCTCCTTGTATGCGATTTTGCAACGCAATGACTTGTCACAGGTGGCAGCGCCACGCCCCACAACCTGACACGCACAACCTCTTCGTCAAGTTCAGCCTCTCGGTGTCGCGTCCATGAGAGCGTGACATGCGCTCGAATGTCTGTGCAGTCTTTAGACCAATGGTACTGCTGTTGCTGCCGATGCCCAGTAGGACAGCCATCATACCATCTACCATGGCCCCACCGTTCGCTCCCCTGGCCATCTCATGGCGATCTCCGAATAACCCTGGCACGTCGGACAGTGTCGTGCCACGCATGCCCTTACTACGTCTCTGTTCCAGCACCCGTTCGTTCCTTGTCAAGGACATGAAGACGTTCATGTACCCTCGTGTCTCTTCTTCTGTGATGGGCTGTCTCTGGAGGATCCAGGCCGATGGGTACTCGTCGTAAATATTGGGATGCCGTGGAGAGAGCGGCGCGTTCTCGAAAGTGTCTTCGTCGGCGCGCACAGCAATCTGCCCATCTGTGTTGACCATCAGCACCGTGTGCAGCATATCGCGCTCTGATATGGCGCTGGTGCCGCCGCGCGCGCTCACTGGGCTTTCAGTTCTACGCTGGCGTATCGGACGCCCATAGGGCATGCTGCCGCATGGTGTTTGGAGCCACTGCCAGCTCCTTTCAGTGGCCCTTTCCATGCGCCTCAGCCACTCATCATTGGCAGGTAACCGCGCTGGTGCTGCTGCGGGAGGTGCCCCTGCATTATCTGCTTATTCGGCTGCCGGAGGCAAAGGCGCATCTGCGGCATGCATTGCAGCCGCTGGAGCCTGCACCACATTGGAGGATAAAGCAAGTTGCCCCCCAGATGTAGATGGTGTCGCGGCTGCAGCGGTCGCGCCTTGCATCATCGGCGTGACGCGGTCGAGCTCTTCGCGAAGATCTCTGAGCTCGTTTGCACCGCGGAGTATTTCTTAATGACGATTCGCTGCATCATGGTCTCCTGCAAGGGCACGCTGAAACTCAGCTGCTATGAGGCCTACACCCCGGCAAATGGCACAGGGCGCCACACTTGCGGCACCTTCCAACGAGCCTGCCAGCTGTCGGCTCGCATGTGCGCGCGCAACTCGATCCCAGCATTGCGCGTGGAATATGTGGCCACACTGAAGCCTCCACACCTTGTCGTGGTGTGCGAAGTTATACTGGCAAGTGGCACATTTGAAAAAATAGCCATCACTGACGATTGGCGGCTTTGCCGATGGCCTGATACGCGTCTGTCGCTCGAGCGTTGATTTTCCAATCTCACGCTGAATCGGTGGGACCGTCATCTGCTGCGCCGCAGGAAAGGACCCCATGGCTGCCAGTGCTGCTATGTTTACAGCGGGTTGCCCCGCCGGTGCAGGAGCAGCGGGTGTCCCCGCGCGACTCATCATGCGGCGTGCCTGTCGCTCCTGGTTGCGGCGTTGGCGTGCCAATTATATGGTGAGCATGGCCTGCTGCGCCTTGTGGATGGCCAGGATCTCGCGACGCAGCTCCCCCATGGACGATGGCGCTGCAAGCCCAGGGCCATGGCGTGTAACATCAGGGTCCACGGAAGCCGCCAAGCATCCGCAAGGAGGTACTTGGCCTGGTACACCGGGTTCGTATACAGCACCGCGCGTCAGCTGGGACTGATGAAAGTGGTCAGCTGTTGCCCGAACGCACGGGTTGTCCAGCCGAGTACCATGCGTGGAATGCCCGTCTCCAAAGCGTAATAGTCAAGGAACGTCGGTGCAGCCATGGGTGGAGCAAATGGTCTTTCAGCGTCCGTTGGGTCGTACGTTGGGTGGCTGAAGAATGCTGGGACGTACCAATGACGGTTGGGGTGGTCTGGTGATGGGTTCGGATCTGGAATATATTCCCATGGGGTGTCCAGCTAGCGCTCGGGGGGCCAATGCCATCCCGACTCATGCTCTGCATGGCGTCGCGCATCTGCCTGTGCACCCACTGCTGCTGACCTGCAAAGCACTCGGCCCTCTGGGCGGCTTCAGGGTCGGAAGTAGCAGGTTGCCCCGCAGCAGGACGCGGCGATGCAAATGGCGATGTCGCGTGTAAAAGCTGATAGAGCTGAGGGTCAATTCTGATGCTCTGGAGCCTGACCTGTAGATTCTTGGTGCTCCCAGCACTCTGTGGAGTTCCAAATGGAGTCGCAGCCCTACTCGTGGGTGCGAATGACGCAAGTTGCCCTGCAGGTACTGGCATCTGCTGCGCCCGGGCGCGCCATGGGTCGTTCGTTTACAGCCTGTCGTTGGGCGTGATCCTGCTGGACGTCATGCCAGACAAGTCCGCGCTCCGGGCCTGGATCCATGACCCATCCGAGCCTCCCGCAGGTGCCTCCGCTTGGCGTGCCTCTTGCACCATGGAAACAGCGGTGCGTTCGACCCCTTGCATAAGCGTCGACGCAGGGACCTTCAGGTTGCGAGGAGTCTGTGGCACCATCTCATGTGTTAGCGCTGATGTATCGCAAGGAACCTGATAGTATGACTGTGCAAGAGATGCGTTAGCATGCAAGTTGCCCCGCTGGTCACCCTCGATGCACAGAGGATTCAGCCACACTGTCCAACTCGATCGCGCCTACACTGAGTATTGCTAGGTCGGATGCCAATTAGCTGAACAATGTGTCTTGGCGGGGTTCTGCCACTGCAAACTGGCGTCGCAATAACATCGCTGGCAGGGCGCCAGATACTTGTCGCGAAGTAGGTACTTGAGGCTCACCATTATCAACACTTCGGAATCTACGCGCAGGCCTGACTGGATCCGGTTGTCTTCGGGCATCTGCGAATAAATTCTCTGCCCCCTCCATTTGAAGTGTCCCCGCCACGGCGGGACAGACCAATGTGGGGCATGTTCGGGATGCTCGCCCATTTTGTGACGTCACGCAGTAGCAGGGCGCTCCCGGTGCTGTCAGGCCTGTTATCCGCACGCATAAGGACTCTGGACATTTGGCGCCAGGACTGCTATGCCCAATGCTAGGACGCATGAAGTATGTCGGATGAGACACCCCAATGCTTCTGCATGCCCGAAGAGTCGACCATTTCGCTGAAGTCCAATACCTCCAGTGCCTGATAGGCCCAATGGCGGCCACGAAAACACCTTAACGGCTTCCAGGTGGTTGGCATGCCAGGTCTCCCTGTCTGCGGGCGGCCAATTGTTCAGTCAATAGTAAAACTCCACCCAACCGACGTACTCGTCGTAGCAGATAACAGTTGTGACAAACCTGTCGGAAAGCTCATCGCAGTGGAATGGCTTGTGCCGCGTCGCGCTAGCGAGCCATTCCGAGCATTCGCGCTTGTCGCGGTCTTTCAATGACGATGCACTGATACTCTCGCTCCTAAGGACCTCATTCAAATACCTCCTCTCAGACCGATAACTGAAGTTCCTTCCGCAAAACGTTGCGGACACGCTGGCGTGCGATGGCATTGCCCCTAGCGCGCGCGGCGGAACACTCGTTGTCGCGCTGCACCGGTGTAGCGCTCAGACCCGTCACCAGAACAGGGCCTGCACGCTGGATTGATCTTCCTCTGGTTGACAGTGCCCAAGGTCCCCCGGCATCCCCTGCATTCATCGGTCAATTCAAAGGCAACAGCGGGTTGCCCCGCGGGAGCAGCGGCTGCTCCGCCATGCATCCTCATCGGCTCCGGCGCGACGGGCGCTGCTGCTGATGAGCTGGCGCTCCCAAGCGCCCCCTGCTGCTCGCGGATGTTGCGGCACTGGAATGGGGCGATCGTGGGAGTTGCTCCTGATGCCTTCGAAATAGTTCCCAGCAGCTTTCTACTCCGCGCCGTCCTTTGATGAGAAGGCTCCTTTAGGTGGCCCGTCCAGCGGCGGCGCCCTGCCTGATCTGTAAATCCTGCCCGGCGTCGGGCCGCGCAGGAATGCAAGATCTTTCGGCGATGGCTTGTTGTCGCCATGGAGCGCCGCTGCTGCAGCGGCCGCTGTCGGTCCACTGGAGCGAAGTCTCGCAGCGGGTTCCCCCGCAGATCGCTACAATTTGTTGCTACCAGGGTCAGCGTCAGCTAGGCTGGTCCTCTTCTTCTGCTTAGACTGTAGCTGATCAAATGCAAATGACATTGGCGCGCTTGAAGATCGGGGAGATCCGGATAGATCAGCTTCCCTCCCTGCGTTCCTCCTGGGGGGGCTTCAAATCCTTCGGCGGTTCCGCTGACTGTGCATCTGCGGGCGCCCCCGCCGGAGATGGGGCTGCAGGTTCCCCCGCGTCGGGGGCAACAGGCGCAGTTGGCTTCCAAAGCGTCGCGTTCTTGATATTGGCTTTATTTCTGCAAGCCAGATCATATATGTCAACGCTCACCCTTTGCACTATTATAAGGGTAGTTATCCAGCCAATTGCTCTGCAAATCTAGGCGACGTTCGTACTTGGAGCAAGGTCCATATCTGCTGCAATCATTTCATGGATATATTTTCCCCACATCCTGAGTGGGGTTTTTCTTTTCCCCACATCCTGAGTGGGGTTCTTGTTTTCCCAGAACATCCTCTCCTCCTCCTCCTCCTCCTCGTCCTCCTCCCGCTTCCTCCACCATCCCATACTGTATCATACCATACCAATACCATGCCACTCCATACAATACCTTACCATACCATACCATGCATCCACCATCCCATACCATACCATGCCTTTCCTCACACCATGTTAATTATCAGGTTTCGTGCCCCTCCCACCCCTCCAGGGAGGCCCCGCCTGAGCGAGCAGGGTATTCGCACACCATGTTATTTATCAGGTTTCGCGCTCCTCCCACCCCTCCAGGGAGGCCCCGCCTGAGCGAGCAGGGTATTCGCACACTATGTTATTCATCAGGTTTCGTACCCCTCCCACCTCTCCAGGGAAGCCCCGCCTGAGCGAGCTGGGTATTCGCACACCATGTTATTTATCAGGTTTCGTGCCCCTCCCACCCCTCCAGGGAGGCCCCGCCTGAGCGAGCAGGGTATCGCATATTATTTATCAGGTTTCCTGCCCCACCCACCCCTCCAGGGAGGCCCCGCCTGAGCGAGCAGGGTATTCGCACACCATGTTATTTATCAGGTTTCGTGCCCCTCCCACCCCTCCAGGGAGGCCCCGCCTGAGCGAGCAGGGTATTCGCACACCATGTTATTTATCAGGTTTCGTGCCCCTCCCACCCCTCCAGGGAGGCCCCGCCTGAGCGAGCAGGGTATTCGCACACCATGTTATTTATCAGGTTTCGTGCCCCTCCCACCCCTCCAGGGGGCCCCGCCTGAGCGAGCAGGGTATTCGCACACCATATTATTTATCAGGTTTCGTGCCCCCCCATCCCTCCAGGGAGGCCCCGCCTGAGCGAGCAGGGTATTCGCACGCCGGTTTCCTGCCCCACCCATCCCTCCAGGGAGGCCCCGCCTGAGCGAGCAGGGTATTCGCACATCATGATATGTATCAGGTTTCCTGCCCCACCCACCCCTCCAGGGTATTCGCACACCATATTATTTATCAAGTTTCGTGCCCCTCCCACCCCTCCAGGGAGGCCCCGCCTGAGCGAGCAGGGTATTCGCACACCATATTATTTATCAGGTTTCATGCCCCACCCACCCCTCCAGGGAGGCCCCGCCTGAGCGAGCAGGGCATTCGCACACCATGTTATTTTTCTGGTTTCGTGCCCCTCCCAACATTCCAGGGAGGCCCCGCCAGAGCGGGCAGGGCACTCGCACACCATATGATTTTTCATGTGTTATTCCCCTCCCACCCCTCCAGGGAGGCCCCACCAGAGCGGGCAGGGCATTCGCACACCATATTATGTATCAGGTTTCGTGCCCATCCCGCCACTCCAGGGGGGCCCCGCCAGAGCGGGCAGGGTATTCGCACACCATGATATGTATCAGGTGTCGTGCCGTTCCCGCCCGTCCAGGGAGGCCCCACCAGAGCGGGCAGGGTATTCGCACACAATGTTATTTATCAGGTGTCGTGCCCCTCCCACCCCTCCAGGGAGGCCCCACCAGAGCGGGCAGGGTATTCGCACACCATAGTATTCATCAGGTTTCGTGCCCCTCCCACCCTTCCAGGGAGGCCCCACCAGAGCGCAGACAAGAAGCAATGGAACCCCGTAACATCTTTATGTGGGGAACTCCGTTAGCATAATTCCCAGAACATCCTCTCCTCCTCCTCCTCCTCCGCCTCCTCCCGCTTCCTCCACCATCCCATGCTGTATCATACCATACCAATACCATGCCACTCCATACCATACCTTACCATACCATACCATGCATCCACCATCCCATACCATACCATCCTTTCCTCACACCATGTTATTTATCAGGTTTCGTGCCCATCCCACCCCTCCAGGGAGGCCCCGCCTGAGCGAGCAGGGTATTCGCACACCATGTTATTTATCAGGTTTCGCGCCCCTCCCACCCCTCCAGGGAGGCCCCTCCTGAGTGGGGCTCTTGTTTTCCCAGAACATCCCTCTCCTCCTCCTCCTCCTCCTCCTCCTCCTCCTCCTCCTCCTCCTCCTCCTCCTCCCGCTTCCTCCACCATCCCATACTGTATCATACCATACCAATACCATGCCACTCCATACCATACCTTACCATACCATACCATGCATCCACCATCCCATGCCATCCCATGCCTTTCCCCACACCATGTTATTTATCAGGTCCCGTGCCCCTCCCACCCCTCCAGGGAGGCCCCGCCTGAGCGAGCAGGGTATTCGCACACCATGGTATGTATCAGGTTTCGTGCCCCTGCCACCCCTCCAGAGAGGCCCCACCAGAGCGGGAAGGGTGTTCGCACACCATGTTATGTATCAGGTTTCGTGCCCCCCCCACCTCTCCAGGGAGGCCCCGCCTGAGCGAGCATGGTATTCGCACACCATGTTATTTAGCAGGTTTAGTGCCCCTCCCACCCCTCCAGGGAGGCCCCGCCTGAGCGAGCGCGGTATTCGCACACCATGTTATTTATCCGGTTTCGTGCCCCTCCCACCCCTCCGGGAGGACCCGCCTGAGCGAGCAGGGTATTCGCACACCATGTTATGTATCAGGTTTCGTGCCCCTCCCACCCCTCCAGGGAGGCCCCGCCTGAGCGGGCAGGGTATTCGCACACCATGTTATTTATCAGGTTTCGTGCCCCTCCCACCCCTCCAGGGAGGCCCCGCCTGAGCGAGCAGGGTATTCGCACACCATGTTATTTATCAGGTTCGTGCCCCTCCCACCCCTCCAGGGGGCCCCGCCTGAGCGAGCAGGGTATTCGCACACCATGTTATTTATCAGGTTTCGTGCCCCTCCCACCTCTCCAGGGAGGCCCCGCCTGAGCGAGCAGGGTATTCGCACACCATGTTATTTATCAGGTTTCGTGCCCCTCCCACCCCTCCAGGGAGGCCCCGCCTGAGCGAGCAGGGTATTCGCACACCATGATATTTATCAGGTTTCCTGCCCCACCCATCCCTCCAGGGAGGCCCCGCCTGAGCGAGCAGGGTATTCGCACACCATGCTATTTATCAGGTTTCGTGCCCCTCCCACCCCTCCAGGGAGGCCCCACCAGAGCGGGAAGGGTGTTCGCACACCATGTTATTTATCAGGTATCCTGCCCATCCCACCCCTCCAGGGAGGCCCCGCCTGAGCGAGCAGGGTATTCGCACACCATGTTATTTATAAGTGTTCGTGCCTCTCCCACCCCTCCAGGGAGGCCCAGCCTGAGCAAGAAAGGTATTCGCACACCATGTTATTTATCAGGTTTCGGGCCCCTCCCATCCCTCCAGGGAGGCCCCGCCTGAGCGAGCAGGGTATTCGCACACCGTGTTATTTATCAGGTTTCGTGCCCATCCCACCCCTCCAGGGAGGCCCCGCCTGAGCGAGCAGGGTATTCGCACACCATGTTATTTATCAGGTTTCGTGCCCCTCCCGCCACTCCAGGGGGGGCCCGCCAGAGCGGGCAGGGTATTCGCACGCCATATTTCATTATTAGGTTTCGTGCCGTTCGCGCCCCTCCAGGGAGGCCCCACCAGAGCGGGCGGGGTACTCGCACACCATGTTATTTATCAAGTGTCGTGCCCCTCCCACCCCTCCAGGGAGGCCCCACCAGAGCGGGCAGGGTATCCGTACACCATATTATTTATCAGGTTTCGTGCCCCTCCCACCCCTCCAGGGAGGCCCCACCAGAGCGGGCAGGGCATTCGCACACAATATTATTCATTTGGTTTCGTGCCCCTCCCACCCCTCCAGGGAGGCCCCACCAGAGCGCAGACAAGAAGCAATGGAACCCCGTAACATCTTTATGTGGGGAACTCCGTTAGCATAATTTCGTGACAGTCTCGCGGGCACGTTCCGCCCCGGAGCTGCAGACCGAATCGGACTCTGGGTCGGACTCGGAAGGAGCGGCCTCGCCGAGGCCCACCGCTTTGGCAAGAAACGCGCGACCAGCTCCTTCATCGCCTTCTGGATGGGCAGCACCTTCATGAGAAGAAGAAGCGGGTTGCCCCACATGGTGTTGCACCTACCTCTTCATGGTAGCTTCGATTGTGTATTTTGAGGCGGTGATCTATGAGGCGCTGCCAACCTCGCGCGGCCCGCTTGACCTCGTCCTCATCGATCGGCTGGTAATCAACTTTAGTCAACCATTCTGCAGGTGGATGATTAGTCGAATCCACCCTGCGACCCAGACCGTCTAGTCCATCTCCGTGAGACCAGACCCACGGAGCACTCTCGAAGTCGGGGCCCCTTGACGGTCGCCCCATTGGATATGGAGGTCCGCGGCCGCCAACGTGTTCGCATGGACAAACAACGCACCGGCAGGTCCGTCGGTCAGTGATGAAGGCCCTCTTGAGGCCCCTTCTCTCAAGATTAGCTTGCGCCTTGGTGCCCGTTCCTGTTGGCGCGAACAATTTTGCCATCGTCGCCCCGCGCAACGCTGCGAAGTGAATGCCAGTGACGAATGTCATGCTCAGCCCAGCCTTGGTCGAGCCAGCGCTGCGTCGCGTTGGGTGGTATATACTGGCGAGCCAGCCCGTGATCTTCGTTGCTGACGAGGCGTGGCATGCCTCTTGTTTCGGGCGGAGCTGGACGGTTCTCCATCTGGGGCGGGTTCCCCCGCGAGCGCCCCCTCCTCGGCGGAGCCCTTGGGAACCTAGTTGCAGGGGGATGAGGGCGCTGGGCGCCGCTGGAGCGCGCGCGCGAGTGCCCGCGTGAGTAGCCGCGACCGCGGTGCTGCATGCGACGGTCCTCAGCTTCCCATTCGTCTGAGTCGTCAGTTGCGCGAATCACGCGTGTCCAGTAATGGCGACCAGCGGACCGCCCATGGCGGCTCGGGGGCCGCCCATGAGCCACGGACGCAAAGTGATGATCTTCATTCTGCACAGGTTCGCACTGAATGCGCCCTGAAAGGTCGCCGGCACCTCGCGGGCTCATCCACGGGGGTCATCGCCATATGGGTCTATGCTGTCGCTGGGTGTGTAGCTTCCGAATCCGCAGGTGCCCCCGCCGCATCGTAACCTACGTCGGCGGGCGCGTGGAAATCCTCGACAAATTCGATCTGTGCAGGTTGCCCCGCGATGGGCATGCCCAGCCAATCTGACGGGTTAATCTCGCCGTGGCCAACGTTGATTTCCTCGAAGAGCTCACCAGCGCATCTATCGAGGGACATGCTGGCACTTAGATACCTGGCAATCGCGAAGTTGGCAACAGCGGTCGGATTGTCTGCAGGGTCGGCCAATAGCGTCTCCCAGTCGACATACTGCATGTCCGAATCGGTTTGAGCCCAATGCATTGACGGACCCCTGCCCTTCCCGTCGCCCCGGGGACACTTGCGGCGGAAATGTTGCGTACTATGACAGATGTCGCGTTTCATGGTTTTACCGTTAGCATCTTTCGGGTTGGCCCGACGCCCCCTGCCCTTTCCTGAGGTGCGTCTACGGCCCCTACCTGCCCCCAGGAATAATTCTTCGTATTGAGGCCCAGTAAGTGATGCCCAGAATGCCAGCATACCTCTGCCATGCAGTCGCCGCCGTCTGCCATTGCCCTTGCCTCGACCCCTGCCCTTCACCCTAGGCGCCCGTCCAATATTGCGCCGTGCCTTGCGAACTGGCTTCTTGATAAAACGTCCCCATCTGCGCTTATGATTCTGATATCCTAGCAATAGCCATTGAGCGCTCGTTGTTCTTCTGTCAAATACGTAGGCATGTCGGGCGAGTCTAGAGCGGCCGCTTCATCATCTGATGACGTGTCGGCGTCGGTTCCAACGTCAAAATCAGACACTGCGGGTTGCCCCGCTGAGAATGGCTGCTGTAGGGGCCGCCGTTGCCGACGGCCCCTAGCACCTGGCCCAGGAGTCTTGCGACCCCGTAGGCGGACCACCATGTTGGGCTAGTAGAGTGGTAGCCCCAGTAGGTTGTGGATCATCATTCCAGACATTTGTAGCATGTCCCCCTGCACGAGCATCAATATGACATGCTTCGGCGCGGTGACCGTGGCTAAAAGAATGCCATCAATATTGCCGGGGGGTCGCTCAGAATTGCGGGCGCATGACGTCATGCGTTCAAGTAAATCATCCAATTGTTGTTGATTATTCGGCATTCGGTGGTTGAGCGGCCGTGGGAGATGTTGTGCACGCGACGTCCCCACTCGCAAGGCTCTGCACGGAATAACTGTCAGGACTTGGAAGATGGGGATGTTGAAGCGTGCCGCATCAACCTCGAAACGGGCTATCTTGAAGCGGGCGAATGTCTGGTCGATCCGTTCTCTCGCATGGCCGCGAAAGTCGACGAGAGCCCATCCCGACTTAAGTTGGCGTTCCTACTCTAAGTTCTCAAACTTCGCGTTACGGAGGAACATGATGCACGTGGCGCCATCGGTGTGGCGCCCACCAGTGTAAACGCCAACGTTGATGACTGCGGGAAGAACTCTCATGGCTATGGTCCGTGCGAGGCCTCCCAGACCACGCTGCAGTGCTGCAGCCATTTGGGAGGGAGTCATAGTGCCTGTGGTCACGTTGATCACGGCATAAACCTGTCGAACGACTTCGCGGAACGACTTCGCGGGGCCGGTTGTTCTTGTATCGCAAAAATATCGTATCGCATGTTGCCATGCATGGCGTCTTCAAAAAAGTTCCCTATTGGAGTGGGTGGGTGGACTTCAGGTGTGTAATACCGCAGGGATGTAGGACTCAACTAAGAGGCCTCCGCGAAAGCAAAGGTAGCACTGCAAGTGTCCTTGCGGTTGTGCATACGTATGTACATTCTTCCGCGCAGACCCACAACACCCGGATGTCCCGCCATGTCAGTACTCCACCAGATCGTGCCGTGGATGGTGAGGGTAGAGCAAGAGCTGGTCACCATATGCCAGCTCCGCTACCAAGGTTGAAAAGGGCTGGGAAGCCCAACCAGCAGCTTCGCCTAAGGCGAAGCCCATATCCAACTCTGTTGCACAGTAGTAGCGACAGTCCCAAAAGTTAGAGGTCGTCGCGAGAACGACGGGCCGTCTCAAGCGAAAATGTTTTCGGTCTCGATGGCAAGTCGTGTGCCTCGCGATGAGGCGCAATCATATGTTGGCGGCCGGCCGCTTGAACACAAACGGCCGCGGACAAACGCTGGCTATCTCTCGACATTCTCCCAGCTCGCTTTAGAGTCAGCACCCCCCTTTTGGCCGCCCCAGGTTCTGAGAAGGCCCGCCCCCTCTGCCTTCCCCCCCAGGGGCCCGCCGCCCCCCAGACGTCTGGCTGCTCCCATGTTTTCGATGCGCGGGCCCTGGAGGTCTGGACCGCTTCCCCAGACCGCTTCCCTGGGTCGCTCCTTGACACTCCCGAGGCCCGGCGAGGGCCCCCAGAGGCCGAAACCAACCCAAATCCGCCCGCTCCAACTTTTTTGGCGCGTCGGACCCAGAGTCCGACGCCGTGATTTTTCCAATGCACGGGGCCCCCACGGAGGTCCCGACCCTCTCCCCGGGGCCGGCTCTTCCTCCTGAGCCGTTTCTTGACGGCCCTGGGGCCCAGCGAGGGCCCCGGCGCCAGGAAAGCCTCCGTCTGGATGTTTGTCAGTGCGTTGGATCTCTGGGGATCTGGTGAAGGGGCCCTGAGACACATAAATAAATACACACAAATAAAAAGATTCCCAATATTTTCACATATCTTCTGGGCTTCTGTCTTCCCCCCCACGTCCCATATCTTCCCACATCTCCGGGGAATCGTCGATTCCTTGTGTCTGTGTGCCTTTTCCCCTCCTGAACCGAGTCCCCCCCCCCCGCGCGGCGGATGCTGAGCGGCCCGCGCGACGGCCGGCGGCACGTGCGCGGGGGGCCCCTGGCGCCAGGCGCCCGCGCCCGGGGGCGCCCGCTGCGGCGGCGGCGGCGAGAGCCCCGCCGACAGCGGCGGCAGCCTCGCGTCGCTTCGGGGGGCGCCCCCGCGGCGGCCCCTCGTCCTCGCCTCCTCCGCCTGGTCCTCGGGCGCCTCGGCCCCGCCGCGTCCTGCGCCTGCCTGCTCCTGCGCCCCCCTCCTCAGTCCTCCTCCTCCTCCTCCTCCTCCTCCTCCGACATTGATGTCTATACACACACACACACTCGTTTATGCGCCACGCAGACAGCGCAACAAGCATTGAGAGAACACGCAGCTTTCACCAGATACCCTGATCCGCATTCGTCGCTTCAAGTGAACTGCCGCTTCAGAACGCACAACATGATCGTACACACCTCTTCGAGGGAGCAAAACTCAGAGGCGTTTTGTCAAAGTCCCCGTCACGTTCGCGTTGTTTATGGTCGTCTCGCATGGGGCATCAGCAACATTCGGGACAGCGGACGCGCCCCTCAATCAGATCGCGACGTCAGGGTCCAACACGCTTCAACATTTAAAACGCACACATTCAAACACATAATGTATTTCGATGTGTGCGTCCCTGCTAGACAGCAATTGGAATCGCCTGTGTTCCTTGTGTAGCTTGTCCAACACTGTATAACACCATCTGCATTAACACTGAGCTTGCGCATGGCTGTTAGAAACGCGTTGGTTGATATTTGGTCCCTAGTGTGGGTATGTAACGTTGCTATAACCTGGTTAGTTTATGCACACAAGGGTGCTCCTCAACATTAACACAGCTCGCATGCTGTGGCACCCCCCTGGTGACCCCCCTTTGTTTTTTGTATGAGACTGGGCACGCATGTGCCACTTGTATATAGAGACCGGCAACATGCACCACACAGCTTGCGCCACATGACGTGCACATCACATGCTACATCCAAACATTGGACCACACAGTTTATCTTATGTCGACTCTGTTGCGCCGCGTGTGCATATGATGTGCACGGTGGAGAGCGTTGTTCGACGCGTTTGGCCTTCGAAGGGTCTTGATTGGTCCTGGAATATTTCGAGTGTCCACACGTGGAAGGGTGTGAGGACACTAAATGGACGCGGGGATGGTTCGGCACGGCACCAGAGCACATAATCGAATCGATACGTCTGATCGGCAATCGACATGAAGCCAATCGGCGTAAATCGGCAGCCAAGTCGGCCTCCACTGAGAAATCGGAATCCAAATCGGAATTCGAAGCCAAACCGAATGGGAATTGGAAGCCATCGAAATCGAATCGAATCGAATCGGAGGAATCGAAACGAGCCCTAGCAAGGTGCCCCGCTCGGCGGCAGCCTCGGGACGTGCCAAGCACCGAAGTAACTTGGCACGGACGCCCCACCGCCCAGGGCGGATAGGGCAGGTTAGGTCGGACATGTCCTCCTACAGGCGGATTTGGGAATATAGAAAAGAGCCAAACAAGAATCAGACATAGTCAACACAATCACGAAACATGTCACTGGACTATTTCTTTGCTGTTCTTGAAAATGCCTCCTGCAGAGGGGCGTGCCCGACTTGAGAGTTAGGGGCAGGTTATAGGGGCGCGAGGGAACATGTCTAGGAATGGCAGCTGGAGGGCCAGGGGAGGGAGGCAGGGAGGGAGGGAGGAAAGAGATCGAGGAAGGAGGGACAGGAGCAGGGCCAACAAGTGGCACGCGTGCCCTAGCTCTTGCACCAAGGAGCTGAGAGGGACAGGAGGCATTCGCCTCCTTCCTCCAGGGGTTTCCTTCTGTGGCCGGGGGGTGGGGGGGGGGAGGACGAATGACGAACGAACGAACGACGACGAAAATAAAGAGGTCCGAGCTCTAGAGCACAGCTGTGCAAGAGAACAAAGGCTTCGGCGGCCCAGGGGGGGTGCCCTGGGAGGCCCGTGGGCAGGAGGGGTCCAGGGCCCAGGGAAGCAGGGGCAGGCCAGCGGGTGATTCTGGGAGGCTCGGCAGGAGGAGCAGGAGGAGCAGGAGGAGGGAGGGAGAAGGGTACCCGAATGAAGGGAGACCTCCATACGGAATATGCCTGGGTCGAAATTGATTTCGAGCACGAGCTGGGTAGTCCACCGACTCCAGCAAAGTGGCCCAAGATGCGTTCACGACGGATCTAGGTGGCAACAACGCCCGAGGTGGCTAGGGAGGAGGACGAACCACGAACGAACGAAGCACGAAAATAAAGGCTTCGGCGGCCCAGGGGGGCTGTCCTGGGAGTCCCGGGGGAGAGCGGGGTCCAGGGCCCAAGGAAGCAGGGGCAGGCCAGCGGGTGATCCTGGGAGGCCCGGGGGAGGGGGAGGGGTCCAGGGCCCGAGGTGGCCAGGGAGGACGACGAACCACGAACGAACGAACCACGAAAATAAGGCTTCGGCGGCCCAGGGGGGCTGTCCTGGGAGGCCCGTGGGCAGGGGGGGTCCAGGGCCCAGGGAAGCACGGGCAGAGTGATCCTGGGAGGCCCGGGGGAAGGGGGGGGTCCAGGGCCCGAGAGGGCCAGGGAGGACGACGAACCACGAACGAACGAACCACGAAAATAAAGGCTTCGGCGGCCCAGGGGGGCTGCCCTGGGAGGCCCGTGGGAAGGAGGGGTCCAGGGCTGAGGGAAGCAGGGGCAGGCCAGCGGGTGATTCTGGGAGGCTCGGGGGAGGGGGGGTCCAGGGCCCGAGGTGGCCAGGGAGGACGACGAACCACGAACGAACGAACCACGAAAATAAAGGCTTCGGCGGCCCAGGGGGGCTGCCCTGGGAGGCTCGGGGGAAGGAGGGGTCCAGGACCCAGGGAAGCAGGGGCGGGCCAGCGGGTGATCCTGGGAGGCCCGGGGGAGGGGGGGGTCCAGGGCCCGAGAGGGCCAGGGAGGAGGATGAACCCACGAACGAACGAACCACGAAAATAAAGGCTTCGGCGGCCCAGTGGGGCTGCCCTGGGAGGAGAAGTCCAGGGCCCAGGGAAGCAGGGCAGGCCAGCGGGTGATTCTGGGAACCCCGGGGGGGGGTGCAGGGCCCGAGGTGGCCAGGGGCAGGCCAGCGGGTGATCCTGGGAGGCTCGGGGGAGGGGGGGGTCCAGGGCCCGAGAGGGCCAGGGAGGACGACGAACCACGAACGAACGAACCACGAAAACAAGTGGCACGCGTGCCCTAGCTCTTGCACCAAGGAGCTGAGAGGGACAGGAGGCATTCGCCTCCTTCCTCCAGGGGTTTCCTTCTGTGGCCGGGGGGTGGGGGGGGGAGGACGAATGACGAACGAACGAACGAACGACGACGAAAATAAAGAGGTCCGAGCTCTAGAGCACAGCTGTGCAAGAGAACAAAGGCTTCGGCGGCCCAGGGGGGCTGCCCTGGGAGGCCCGTGGGCAGGAGGGGTCCAGGGCCCACGGAAGCAGGGGCAGGCCAGCGGGTGATTCTGGGAGGCTCGGCAGGAGGAGCAGGAGGAGCAGGAGGAGGGATGGAGAAAGGTACCCGAATGAAGGGAGACCTCCATACGGAATGTGCCTGGGTCGAAATTGATTTCGAGCACGAGCTGGGTAGTCCACCGACTCCAGCAAAGTGGCCCAAGATGCGTTCACGACGGATCTAGGTGGCAACAACGCCCGAGGTGGCTAGGGAGGAGGACGAACCACGAACGAACGAAGCACGAAAATAAAGGCTTCGGCGGCCCAGGGGGGCTGTCCTGGGAGTCCCGGGGGAGAGCGGGGTCCAGGGCCCAAGGAAGCAGGGGCAGGCCAGCGGGTGATCCTGGGAGGCCCGGGGGAGGGGGAGGGGTCCAGGGCCCGAGGTGGCCAGGGAGGACGACGAACCACGAACGAACGAACCACGAAAATAAGGCTTCGGCGGCCCAGGGGGGCTGTCCTGGGAGGCCCGTGGGCAGGGGGGGTCCAGGTCCCAGGGAAGCACGGGCAGGCCAGCGAGTGATCCTGGGAGGCCCTGGGGAAGGGGGGGGTCCAGGGCCCGAGAGGGCCAGGGAGGAGGATGAACCACGAACGAACGAACCACGAAAATAAAGGCTTCGGCGGCCCAGGGGGGCTGCCCTGGGAGGCTCGGGGGAAGGAGGGGTCGAGGGCTGAGGGAAGCAGGGGCAGGCCAGCGGGTGATTCTGGGAGGCTCGGGGGAGGGGGGGTCCAGGGCCCGAGGTGGCCAGGGAGGACGACGAACCACGAACGAACGAACCACGAAAATAAAGGCTTCGGCGGCCCAGTGGGGCTGCCCTGGGAGGCGGCTCGGGGGAAGGAGGGGTCCAGGACCCAGGGAAGCAGGGGCGGGCCAGCGGGTGATCCTGGGAGGCCCGGGGGAGGGGGGGGTCCAGGGCCCGAGAGGGCCAGGGAGGAGGATGAACCACGAACGAACGAACCACGAAAATAAAGGCTTCGGCGGCCCAGTGGGGCTGCCCTGGGAGGAGAGATTCCAGGGCCCAGGGAAGCAGGGCAGGCCAGCGGGTGATTCTGGGAACCCCGGGGGTGGTGCAGGGCCCGAGGTGGCCAGGGGCAGGCCAGCGGGTGATTCTGGGAGGCTCGGGGGAGGGGGGGGTCCAGGGCCCGAGAGGGCCAGGGAGGACGACGAACCACGAACGAACGAACCACGAAAATAAAGAGGTCCGAACTCTAGAGCACAGCTGTGCAAGAGAATAAAGAGGTCCGAGCTCTAGAGCACAGCTGTGCAAGAGGATAAAAGGAGCAGCAGCAGGAGGGCGAGGAGGAGGGGGGGCAAGAGGGAGGAAAGAAAGGGAGGAACGCCAGAGCTCGGGAAGAGGGAGGACCGATCGAGGGGGAAGAGAAGGAGTTTATGAGGGGATTTGGAACTCGTCTGGCTCGCTGCGACCTGACTTCTCAACTTCTGCTCCTGCCCCGCCCCCCTCTTCGACGACGACGACGACGACGACGACGACGACGACGACGACCACGACGACCACGACGACGACGATGACGACCACGACGACCACGACGACCACGACGACGACGACGACGACGACGACCACGACGACGACGACGACGACGACGACGACGACCACGGCGACGACGACGACGACGACGACGACGACGACGACGACGACGACGACGACGACGAGGGCGGCGACGACCGCGGCGGCCGCGGGGCGGCACGGGCGCCTCTCCGCGCTGCTGCTGCACGCCGGGGCCTCGGCCCGGGGCCCCGAGCGGAGGGCGCGCCGCGGGGGGGAGGAGGAGGAGGAGGCGAGGAGGAGGAGGAGGAGGAGGAGGAGGAGGAGGAGGGAGGAGGAGGAGGAGGAGGAGGAGGGGGAGGAAGGGGAGGACAGGGCGGAGGGGGCGGGCGCGGGGTCCAGGCCCCGAGCCTGGACCCGGCCGCCCGCCGGCCGCCTGCCGGCCGCCTGCCGGCCTCCCCCTCCTCCGCCTCGTCCTCGGCCTCCTCCTCCGCCTCCGCCGCCTCCTCCTCACACCTCGCTCTCCATCCTCCTCCTCCACCTTCCGCTCCTCGACCTCCTCTTTGGCATGCCCTCCTCCCTCTTCCCTCTTCCCTCTTCCCTCCTCCATCCGCCCTTCTTCCTCCCTCCTCCCTCCTCCTCCACCTCTTCCTCCTCCTCCTCCTCCTCCTCCTCCTCCTCCTCCTCCTCCTCCTCATCATCATCATCATCATCATCATCATCATCATCCCAACTCCCTTCTCCCCCCGACCCCCTCATCCTCATTCCTCACTCGCCCTCCTCCTCCTCCGTCTCCCCCTCCCGTAGCCAATCCCGCTGCTGAACGCAAGTCATTCGCAAGACAATCTACTATGCACTTCAATCGGTTTAATTCAAACGCAACTGATTGGTAATCACGCGCGCCGATCATTGCAGTGCGAATGTGTTTGCCCTGCTTGCGCATTGAGCGACTCAGCGCGTGGCTGCTGAGGCATCCCTGTACTGTTTGCAGTCGTCCGAATCGCATTGTGAATATCGCTATTTGCGCCCTGGGGGAGTACTATACAATGGGCGGATTGACATCATTTAGACACGATCCTGCACCATTGCGAACACTTACAAGCATCGCCAAGCGCATTGCAATGCATGAGAATCCTGGCGAACCCCAAACCCATCAACTGACCGCAGTGCCCGATGACGGGCCCCAGAGGCCGAATCAGAAGAAACGCCTGGATTGAGAAAAAGTCAGCCCGTCGGAGACCTGGGGAATTTTGTCCTCCTCTGCCTCTCAGTGAAGACGACGGCCTCCGAGAGCCGACGTTACGAAACAAGTGAAGCATCGAGAAAAACCGCGACCTGAGCCCAAACCCCGATCTTTCCACGGCATTTGTCCAGCGTGATCGACCTGAGAGGAGTACCTGGGCCCGAAACTGGCCGAAAACGCCGTGTGTGAACAAAGGCGCAACGCCAGGATCTCAGGTCCTTGCCCTTCTCTCAACGAATACAACGGCGACGACGGCCGAACGGGACTGACCAGCGATTTGATGTTTGCCTATGCGGGCTCCCCGAAATCCGAACCCGTTCCCCAGGCGGTTCCGAGACCCGGCGAGGGCCCCCAGAGGCCGAAACCGACTGAAAGCCTGAGATTTGATTACCCCAGCAAGTCATCACACCCCCTAGATGGGAATAATATGTGTATCTATATATATATGTATATATATATACATACATACATACATATATATATATATATATGTATATATATATATATATATATATAAGTTGTTCCCTTCGGGTTTCGAGGGGTGTATCCCCAGCTGGGGGGGCAATTTAGTGGGGGTCTCGAAGGGGATGGGGATGGGGACGGGGATGGGTCAAACCATACCGAATCTAAACGCTGGCCCTGAGACGGAAACACGATTCCTGAAACGATTGAAAGGCAATCTCTCACCAGCCTGGAACATATCCCTATCCCTATGCTGGGCACCTCCTCATCACAATGCCAATCTTAGGGATTCCCTTATTTTTTGAAAGCGAATACATAAGATTGTCATCGCCTTTTGGCGTGTCAATCTTAGGGATAGGGATACGTTCGAGGCTGGTAAATCTCGGGCAGAACGGCTGCACGACCGCTTCCACGGCAAGCGGCCTCGGGCTCCCCGTCTCCCTTTTGGGACTCTTCTGCGATCCTTGTGGGGCCTCGCCTGACGAAAAGCTGTTCGGGAGTTGTCTCCATGCGTTGGTGGTGACCTTCTAATGTTCGGCCCAGGTAGAAAAGATCGGAGGATCGCGCAGCAACGCCGATGCATTGCCGATGCGTCAGCGATGCATAATCGATGCATCGGCGATGCATCGGCGATCCATCGGTGGTGCACCAGCGACGTCAGCGCTGAGCAAATCCCGTTCCGCATCGAGCCGCATCGCCGATGCATCGGCGATGCGGCGCAGTCCTCATCCATGATAGGATTGGCTCAGGACATGTTTCAGGAATTCCACTGACTCTAGCGGCCCTCGTTCCTGCAGCCCGTGTGGAACACTCGGAGATCTTGGCAACAGCATCATTATCATGACTTCTTCCTTCTCTGACCAATTTGCTCTGGCAGACCTAGACTCGAGGACCGACCCCAACGATGTTTATACAAAAATGGAGCTTGACACGAGACAAACAAAACGAAGCCCAATGTTAAAAAACGAAGGCTGAAACGAAACAGGTACCAGACGAAACGAAGCACGAATCGAGGCGTGCAAGACAAAAACAGACCAGACGCCACAACAACTCAACACGAAACGATCGCAAAAAAAAAACAAAGGCCCAGACCGAGCTGCACAGCGTTGTGGGTGGTGTCTTGGACGACGGCGGCGGCGGGCCGATGATGGCCGACGGCGCCGCCGCCAGCGGCGAGGCCGAGCCCGGCGCCGACGCGAGCGGGCGCCTGCCGGCGAGGCCGGCAGGCGAGAGGGCGCCGCCGGGGGCGGGCGGCGCTGAGGGGCCCTCGCCGCGGCTGACCTGCCGCGGCGTGCTTGGATCACCGCGGGGGCGGCCGAGAGGAGACGGGGGCTCGCAGAGGACGCTGAAGTGGGCCAAGTGGGCTGTCCTGGCGCGGCGTGAGGACGTCTTGAGCTGTCTTGATACGTCTCTGGGGCCCGCTGGAGCCCCCAGGACACTACGCGGCGTCGGCCGCCCGCCTCGCAGCCCCGGAGTCGCGTCGCCAGGGACTTGCACATGTGTGTAGATGAGCGAACTGTAGTTCATATTTACAATTTCTGCATCTATGTGTGTATGAATATACATGTGTATTTATAGGTATATGTAAACGTATAGGCTTGTGCGACCATGATTCTTGGTAAATAACAATACGCAACAATTTATGCATCGGTGCATTTCAATGTGTATCAAACTTGCGCGGGGAAGCAACCGAGGCCGCGCCAAAAATGCCCGGAAGGAAACTGCGTCAGAGATGCGTGGACAGAGGCGACCGAGGCCGCGCCAGGGTTGCCGAGAAAGGAACTGGCGAAGAACTCTAAGATAAAAAATGTTCATTATGCAACGCACACGCAGGCGCTGATAAGATGCGTGAATCTTTTATTCCAAGACCTTCTCGCTGCAAATGATAAGTTATGATAGCTGGTAGCGTTAGCAAAAGGGGGCCCCCTCAGCCAATATGTTTACGGGCAGAGGGGTGAGAGCATGCAACAGCAATAGCAGGGACCAGCATTATCAGATAAACAGAATGACTATTGCACTCCTGGAGTTCTCTCTGGTCCTGCTCTGAAACTCACAATGCGGCCTGGCTATACAACGGGCTTGTTTGCAGCACGGACTCGGATTAGCACAAAATGAGACAGTAACTGAATTCTTTGAGCGGCCAAGGATCGGCAGCTGAAATCAATAAACCGAAACTCGATACCGGCATCCGGAATCGGTGGTATCTTGGGCAAAACCAAGCGGATGGGAGTGAAACGCGACCCCCGGCACGTGCAAGTGGAAAATCATATCACTTCTTCTGTACTTGGCCATCCCCACCGGTCAGCTCCTCGCAAGCAATCGATTCCACGAGCGAAAGCACTGGGTCCGCCAAGAACTCGGTCAGATTCTCGCGAAGCTTCGGATCCTCCTTGGTCATGCCGTCGGCTATCATGTGCGTCGTAGGGATCCACCTGACGTTCTTGACCTTCACCTCGTCACGAATGGAAATCACGTCGATCACAGTACGTTTCTCAGACAAACTCGGGGTGAGCTGGTGGAGGGCATCGTACAGAGACTTGCAGTCGGTAACGGTGATAACCTCGAAGATCGGTGGGTGTCGGCCAGCAGGCCGTCCGGTCAGCATCTCGGACAGGAACTTCGACAAGTACGACGCGTTGTCCACTCCCAGGTCCTGCGCGATAGCTTCCCCAGCCAGCGTAGATCTCACCACTCTCGGCGTTCTCTTGGACTTGTGAAACAAGAGAGTACATGACGTGGGTCCGGTGAGTATCACCTCGTCTGCCAGAAAGATGAGGGTGCCGATCTGGGTCTTCAATCCAGGAGCATTCGCCCATGAGCTGTCTGCAAAACTCACGAAGCAGGCGCGGCTCAAATCGACGCGGACGATCAGGATGCCAGTCTGGGCTGTGCGGTGCGCGTACTCTACGTGCTTCATGGCCATCCGTAGGTCGTTCAGCTCGGGGTCGGTCCTCTGGACAAGGGAAACCGCGGCTGACAGGTCTGGACGTGTGTGTCCGGACAACCACTGGAGCGAACCGACAGCAGACTCCAGATCTTCGCGCTCCGAGCGCGTCAGCTTAGAAGAAGACCGAGTGCTGGACATAACTCCAACCTTCGTGACTGCAATCGCCTTAGTGTAGGCCGCTTGATGAACAAACAAACTTCCACTGTACGGACCTTGACGTAGGCGCTGGTACTCCTCGCCGAGGAAGACGAAGTTGTCCCACTGCCAGCCTCGCCATTTAATAGCCTTCTCGATCGGTGTGAAGTCGAACTTGGGATGGTGTGCCGCAAGAGCATCGTCCACGTGCATACCCACTGCGCAAGCCAACTCGTTGTTCGGAAAAAAACCACAAGAAGAGAGCTGAATCGAGGCTGTGGAGCTTGCCGCCCAGCGCCAGGAAGGTCGTCACCACGTGCTTGTACCGCAGGTACGGCGCCGTCGACTGACCGTACAGGTTGCCAACCACCTCGTAGAGCGGGGCGGTGAAGACTCCGGCGGCTTGAACTATCGGGTCCTTGGGCGGAATCATGTAGATCGCCTCCTCGCGCTCACTCTGTGCGCCTCCCTGGAGAAAGGCGCTCTCCGCGTCTCGGGTCCCGACTCGCCAGTCATTCGAGACCGCGATCTGGCAGATCAGCTTCTTGCCGGCGTCGGTCAGCACCGGGGCGTTACGCGGCAACTTCTCCAGGTCGGGGTCGGAGAACCCCAGCAACGCCGGGCGGGCCTTGGCCTTCAGCGGCGGAAGCCCCAAGTTCTTGTCCCGGTAGCACACGCGCGAGCGGATGCACCGTTTGCGGCGATGAGGGTCATTCCGAACTTGTTCGGCCTCCTCCTGCGAGCAGGCCCGAACGGACTTCCAGGTGTCCCAGTTCTGGCACTCCTTGCGCAAGGCCTTGACGTACTCCATGAACTGGTCCTCCGGGTACTCTGCGATCTCCCGCCAGGGGATTTCACGATCCAGTTGACGCTGCTCGCGTCTCGACAGGTTGTTCGAGTCCGTCGTGTCGCCCACCTGTGCTGTCGCACAGTCCACGTCCATCTCGCCGTCCCTGAGGTCGGAGAGCTCGTGGGAGGTCATGTACAGGCAGTTTGTCCAGTCGTCGTCCGGCTCGCTGTCGTCGATCGGGTCGTTCTCGAAGTTCTCGATGGGCAAGAGGTGCGCCTCGTAGGCCTCCTGGACCTCCGCCAGGCTCGAGAACACGCGGGTCCTGAGCAAGACCGGCTCCTCGACTCCGTCCCAGCCATCCGGTGTGATGAACTCCATCTCGCCCGACTCGTTGGACACGAAGGCTGCTGGGCTCGGTGAGCCCGGTATGTTAGGAAGCTTTCCTGGTCGGGATTTCTTCTCCGGTGGTGGTGCGATAACCGTCGAAGGTGCCGAACCGCTCGATGGTGGTCGAGCTGCGGACGACTCGCGGGTATGAGGTGCTGATCTCCTCGGCGTGGGCGTCGCAGAGCGCTCTCGTGCTCGGACTGGTCCAAACTGAGGCGGTGCTGGCCACGGAAAGGGCGCAACGGGCTCTGGAGCTTCGCCTTCGGCTCGACGCCGGGTACCGCTCTGGCCTGTCGGCGTCGGAGGCTCCGAGGCGTCGGCAAGTTGAGGAAGTTCAGCATCTGGCGCAGCTTCAGGGGCGTCGTCGGCTGACGCGCTCCTGAAGTTCTCTTTGGTAGCGTTGTCTCCCAGAGAGGCCTGCGCGGGCTCCTCCAGGATGGGCTCGAGCGGGGCTGCCGGAACAGGTCCCGGCAGCACTCGTGCTTGCGGATCTTCTGGTTCGGGCTGTTGTTCAGGAGGGCCCTCAATGGTGATGTTCGAAGCGTCGCCCTGGCCGGCCTTCGCCAAGTCCTGCTCGGCCGTCTTGAGCTCCTCGAGGTCCTCCTCGGAAGGGGTCCAGCCCTCGAAACCGATGGCTGGGCGTATGTGTTCGCGGGCCACCTGCACAGCGCGGTGCCCGATCCGCAGCCAGGCAGACTCGCCCTCGCCGTAGCCGTTGGTGCCGGAATCCCAGAAACAGAAAATGCCTGGGCGATGCCCTGCCACGGGCGTCTTGCCCCGTCGCTTGCGACCATGCTCGCCCCAGGCTGCCACGCGCTGTCCCGAGAGGAAGTCGTACTCCTTGCGGTTGACAGGCTGGCGGAGGATGGAGGTGCGCAGCGCCTCGTCGGCCTCCAGGTCGGCGATCGCCTTGAGCGCCTCAATGCGGCATCTCTCCCCGTAGGCCAGCATCTCATCCTGGGTGCAATTGTGCCAGAACTCGGCGGACGTGGTGTCGGCCAAGAGCTCGGTCGGAAGTGTGGGTACCCGTCCGAAGGCGGCGGCATAGGCGGTGCGGCCTGCTCGGCGCACTGACTGGTTTACGGCGTGGCTCGTCGAGATGATCGCGAGGTCCACGTGCTCTGGCATCGTCGGCAGGATGACGTCGATCACCTTCTCGAAGACTCGGCGCCAGGCGTAGTTGCCGGATTCGGCCAGGCCCAGCTGCCAGTGAGCTCCCGGCGGCACGTACCTCACGTCGATTCCCAACGTGTGGCAGTTGTCCATGAACACGGCTTCGAAGGCACCGTCCCGGTCGACAACCAGAATCTGCATGATCCCGAACGGGGTGAGCCAGCACGTCTGGAACTTCTCCCAGACGTCTCCTGGTTCGCGTGAAGCAATCCGACACACCACATGTAGTCTCGTAGCTTTGTCCACCAGTCCCAAGAGCGCGTGCGTCGTACCGTCGTGGGTCATGACGTAGAACAAGTCGCCCTTGACTAAGTCGTTGAACAGACCCACTCTTGGAATCGGTGACTCCCGCTGTCGCTGAGGCCGTTTGCGACGAAGGCACGCCGGGCACCTCAGCGCTCCGGCGCACAGCAGCGTGGCCTGCGAGGCGCCTCTCTGAGCCAGGAACTGGAAGAACTCGCTGGGCACAGGATGCCCCAAGTTACAGTGCATACGAGCGACAAGCTGGCGAACTTCACGAGGACACTGCTCCTTTGTCACTCCAACAAAACGTATGCCAGCCATACCGCCGGACGCGTCAGGCATCCGAGCGATCGGGACGTCCTGCAGGTCGTCGTCCTCATCGGGCGGCAGGCTGTTGTTCGGCAGCATCGGGTCGTTCGGGTCCGGGGGAAGCGGCATTCGCTTCTCTATCTGTGACGTGTCAGGCTCCTGCGGGAGGGACTCCTGCTTGGCATAGCCGAAGAAGAAAACGGCTAGGTCCGCTGGCGGCGACAAGGCCAACGTCGGGAAGGCCACGTCAACCAGGTCCTCGGCTTCGATGTGGTAATGGCCCTTCTCGTCCACGTAGCAGTGACCACGGTGAGACCACGGCTCCTTGTTGATGGGGAACCTCCTTTGTTTGGCTGTCTTCACGAGCTGGATCATCGTGAGGTCCCACGGGACGAGCTGGCTAATCTGTCTCCAGAGCGTGGATGACCTCGAAAGGTAATGCGTGGCCTTGTTCCCGCCTCGACTGGCGGAGCCGCCCACGATCTGTCGGACGCCCTGCATGACCGCCCCCCACCTGGTGGGGTCCTTCTCTGGCGAGGCGAACAGCACCTCGATGGGACCTGCGTGGTTGTAGGCGGCCTCCCACTCGGTAGCCGCGACCGGCATGTCGGCGAACCTGCTCGGATTCCTCTGGGCGGCGACCTGCTGGATCGCGTGGAGCATCGCGTGGGCCATCTCGTCGGTGTACTCGCCGCTGGCCTTTGTCCACTTCGAGTTCTCGATCTGATCGTGCAAGTGGCCCCCGGACTCCGGACGAAGTCCTGGGCAGCGGCGGCTCAGAGCCGCAAGCGCGGGCGGCGAGTTGGAGAACCAGCGATGCGCCTTGCGAATCGGCAGGCCAGTCTTGCCTGTCTTCCCGTACTGGCACCCATGGCCAATAACGGTCTCGCCCAAGGGCAGGAGCGGGGCGAACTGGAGGTCCTTCCAGATCGCTGACGTCGGCGGGTTCTCGAACAAGAAGAACCGGCCATGCTTCACCTGGTACTCGATGGTCCACTTGATCAAGTCAATCAGCCGTCGATCCCGGGCACGAAGTCTCTCAAGCAGCTCGGGATGGTCGACGTAGTTCACATTGACGTTGTAGGAGCACCAGAGCGTGCAGGGGAAGCCTACGATCACGTAGAGTGGCTTGTCTTTCTGTATCTGATCTTTCCATCTCTGAGCACCTCGCGTAGTTTACAAGTCCCAGCCGTCCTCTATGTCGGCGCTCGGCGAGGCCCTCAGCTCAACGTGTGGAGCTAATCGCGTAGGTCTTGCTGTGCCGGCGCAGCCCTCGATGAGGTCGGTGCCGCACGCCTGGCACTCGTTGTCCAGGTACAGGTAGTCGGGCAACTCGGGAACGGGAATGTCCATGAAGGCCACGTCCGAACAGCACCATTCCGCGTCTCGTAAATCGGCAGCTCGGCGATCGGCATCTTGACTCACGTTAATAAGCGTCTCGCAGGCTGCGGTCGTCTTCTTAGCAATGCCGAGAAGGCGCTTCCAGGCGCCTCTCTTCACCATCTCGGTCCCCGGCGCTGGGGAGGCTGGCGCGGAAGCTTGTCCCATCCCTGGTCCGTCTCCTCGCCCTCGGAGGTCCTGTCCAAGTTCTCGTCGTCCTCCTCGTCCGTCGGAACCGCCTGCTCCGAGGGTGACCTTGGCTCCGCCTTGGTCCGCGCACGACCCTGGCTCGAGCTCGCCGAAGACTTGACCGGGCGTTTCGGCATTATTGAAGCAGCTGGCCGAGAGCGCGAGCAGGAACCCAGTGACTTTGTCGAGGTAGGTACGCGAAGAGGATCTTCTTTGTCGCCCACGATCCACTTCCCGTTGACCGACTTCCACCGCCGGCCGCACTGGTCGCAGATCAGCCAGTACCCCTTGGCGTAGTACCTCCTCGGTGTCGGATGGGCGCACGCGTCCCTCTTCTTGCACAGCTGTGAGTAGTTCTGGGCTTGATCCTCCGGTGCCGGCGGCGGTGGCAGCACGCTCTCCGGAACCTGTGCGGCTCCTCTCGCGATCGCCTTCACTGAGTCCGCCATCGGTGTCAGGTAGCCCATCTCGTGGCCCATCTGCGCGATCGTGCCCATCATCCGGTTCGACATCTCCAAGTTCTGCCGGAACTGCTCGCGACTGCGACCGATGATGTGCGACAGGTGGCTCATGATCAGCTGCATCAGGTTCGTCCACGCGTTGATCGCCAGGTTCTGCCTCGTCAGCTGGACTGTGCGACGAGACGATCGGGCCTCCTGCGACTCCGACTTGACCGACTTCATTTACCGACAGACCGAGGATGCTCTCGAACACGGGTGTGGCGTCGGTCAGGTTACAGCCGTCTGGCACGGAGGGCAGGACTTCGCGAGGCTGAAGCAGCCCGCGGTGAGTATATGTAAGAGCACACAGTGCTGCGCGTGAAAACTGCATAGGCTGAGACTCGGCTTGAGCACAACTATCTCCGGAAACGCAGGCTGGTGCCTCTGGGGTCCACTGGGCTCCGGGATGATGACGTCCGAGGGGGTGAACTTCCAGGCCTCGGGCTCCCTTGGGAACCCCACATCCTTCAACCAAGAGTCGACTCTCAGAAGCAAGTGGCCATTCGGGGCAATCTTCAGGGGCACGTCGCACAGGTTGATCTTGGTGAAATGAGCCCTTTCCCCCAAGGTGTCCAGCTGGAGGCCCAGGAGCTTCCACAGCGGTAACGATCCCAAGAAAGGCAACTTAGGGTTCACGTCCAAGACTGAGGTACGGCAAACCAGGGGCACCACATGTTCAAGACATATCGGGAAATACACCACAGATTTGCTCACCGCGCGACTGACTCCAAACCGAAACCTCTCTTGCTCCTCAGCTTCCCAGAAACTCAATCCCAGGTAGGCGGTATGTTCCAGAAACTTTCCCAAACACTCGTAGCCCACAACGTTGCGCTGGCAACCTGCGTCGATGACAATGTAGAAACCCTGGGAATCCTCGAGGAAGCAAACGTCCAAGGGCGCCCGGACATGCCAGATGACGTCGACCTGATGCGATGATTTTGCCCCGCTTCTCGCCGCCTGAGCTCCGCGAGAATCCACGGAAAACTGACGCACTTCTGGCGCTGCCTGAAATCGAACGTGAGAGGCCCCCTTGTCGCTGGTGGCGACCCTGCTCTCGAAGGCGGCCACGCGCTGCTGCAGCTCGTCAGGCGAGAGGTGCGTGACTAAGGCCTCGTGCTCTACCGCATCGGCGGCGTACTCCTCATCGTCTTCATCAGCGGGTTCGTCCTGATCAATCGAGGCATCATGAACGGCGCGAGCTCGATCGTGTTTATCCTTGTAGCCGGTCCTCGATGACGTCTGGCGAAACCCTGGCCTCTGAGATGCCGCCGGTGCTCTTGAATCTCCGGATCGATCCCCCGTAAACGTTCCACGAATGCTTCCTGAAAAAGACGTGCCGGCCGGCGGCGTCGCAGTGCCTCTCTGTGGCGGTACTGACGATGTTTGCGGCGACCTGCCGGGCGGCGCTGGGGGCGGCCGACCCGCAGGGGCGGCGGCGCCACCGGAGGGCGCTGACCGCGGTGGCGGGCGTCGGTCTCCAGGCTTCGGCGGTGAGGACCTTCCGGTCCACCCGCGGCCCAAGGTCAGCTTCTTCAGCTTGTCGCTTGTGACGGTCAAAGCGTCCGCCACCTCCTGCATGACCTGGATGCTGTCAACCTCCTCGGCGTAAGCCTCATTTACTTCTGCTTGATCGGGGTCGTCTTCATCTTCGTTTTCCTCAGCCTCGTCTTCGGGAATAATGTCGGCCTCGCTGACGTGGGGCGGCTTCGGCGCTGGTCGAGGAGCTCGATTCTGTGGCTGTCGATCTCGTCCTTTGCCGCCTCCTTTTATCGTGATCTCGACCAGCCGGCTTGCGTTCAGGAGCGGCCGCCTCACCGAGTCGCTTGCGTGCCATCCGTCGTACTGGAGCAACCCAGTTCGGGGCGGTGGACGGCCACTGCACACTCATAGCCTGAACGAGGCGGTCGAAGTCGTACTCATTGCCCGTCGCGAGGAGGAGGTTGCGCCGAACCTCCGGCGACAAACATGAACTTCGCAACAACTTGAACGCACGAAATTGTCCTTGCTGAGCTGGAAGCTCTGCCCGCTTGAGCCGCATCTCGAGATCCTTGAAATGCGCGACGTACGCGGCCAGCAGCTCACCGGGCAGGCGCTCCACTTCTTCGTACTCTTCCATGAGGTCTCCAACTTGTAGGATCTGCTGCTCGTCAAACACGGCGAGTAAGTTGATCACCAGATCGATGCCATCTTGTGAATACAGACGGGTCCATTCCAAAGACTCGATCATCTCTGCGCCCTCGCCCGTGATGACGTCCGAAAGGTCCAGGGCCAGCTCGGCCATCGGCTTGTAGTGTCGCGCCCTGGCCTTCCACATGTGCACTTTCCGAACCCACTTCTGGTAGTACCTCGGCTGCTTGTAGATACTCTGAAACCGGGCCTCGAGTGGAGGCGGGGCCGGGCACGGTCCTCCGCGCCACTTCTTGCGATCACCACGGGTGCGTCGAAACTCCGCCGAGCTCGGTGGAATCTCCGACTCCTCGTAGTCGTCCTCGGCCCAGTCCTCTTCGGCCCACTCGTCGGCCCATTCCTCTTCGTAGGTCTCATCGTCGGGCGTAGCCGCTGCCGCAGCTCCATCTCGAGGGTGCTTGCCCTTGTATCGACGATCTCCGTACTTCTTCGGTGCGGCGGCACCGCGAGAACCAGCGGCAACAGCAGGTCTCCGGTCAGCCATCGTGCGAGATGTAATATCCGTCGTGATCTGTCCGACTGCACGGGAGTGTCCGGGAAGAAACTGTCTGATGCCGAAAGGGTTCTCCCTGCGAGGGAGCTCGGAATACACGCTCCGCTGCCAATGCAACGCACACGCAGGCGCTGATAAGGTGCGTGAATCTTTTATTCCAAGACCTTCTCGCTGCAAATGATAAGTTATGATAGCTGGTAGCGTTAGCAAAAGGGGGCCCCCTCAGCCAATATGTTTACGGGCAGAGGGGTGAGAGCATGCAACAGCAATAGCAGGGACCAGCATTATCATATAAACAGAATGACTATTGCACATTCAACTGCGGGGATGAACTTCGAGACTCTCCGCTTCTTGGCGCCCGTCACCCATCGCGTGAGAACGCCTTCTGCACGGACAAAACAAGGGGCCGCAAGGTGGTTCTAAGATGGCCCCTAAGGGCCCGAAGAGGAGCCCAAGAGTGCGCCAAGACGGCCCCAGCGCCAAAGAGCTCGTCCACGCCTCCCTCTTGCTGCACATGTTGCCATCTCTCAGACGTCCAACCCCCGTGCATGTGCTGGTTGCGTGCGCTCATTGTATTCGCAAGGTATATATACATATACACACATATACACACGCTCCTCGATGGCATTCCTCAATGTGCTTGTGTATATATCTCTATATCTATCTCTCTCTCTCTCTCACTCTCCCTCTCTCTCTCTCTTTCTCTCTCTCTCTCTCTCTCTCTATATATATATATACATGTACACAGATGCATACATATACCTCCTCCTCCGCCTCCTCCTCCTTCTCCGCCTCCTCCTCCTCCTCCTCCTCCTCCTCCTCGGTCGGGGGGGCCTCCCAACTCGGCGCGGTGGTGCCGGGGGCCAAGTCGAGCTCCGCCCTCGCCTCTCGGGCGGCGGGCGCGGGGCCGCGGAGGACAGGGATCCGCGCGCCGCTCTTCCACTTCGCCTCGGTACGATTAGTCGTATCAATTACTACTGCTATCATCATACATACTTTTCGCAATCAGATTACTATCCGTCGTCGTGATCTTCGTACTACTGTTCTTGTAATGATTCGTGTTCTTATTCGTGCCCTTATTATCATTACTACTACTATTATTATTATTATTCCTTTTTCTTGTTTCTTCTTTTTATTGCTAACACACCAAAGAAAAACCCAATCATTGGATGGTTTCTGCTGAATAGATGAACTGGGAACCCGGGAGCCCGGGAGCCCAAAACTCACCGAAATCAGCCCAAAACCAATAACCGGGAACCCGGGAACCCGGGGGAACCCGGAACCGGTAACCTGGGAACCCAGGCTGCTACCAAAATCGGCGCGAAACTTTCGACAACTGTTTCAACTACTGCTAGTACCCCTTTAGTGCAAGCACTGTTTGGATACTGATTCTTACTATTGTTGGTATTGTTATTCGTCGTCTTCTGCGTCTTACTCCAATAATCATAATAAGTTTTAGCATTATAATTATTATTATTAGTAGTAGTATTCATATTTATTTATTATTAGTATTATTATTTCTATACTTATTATTATTCTTAATATTAGTATTATCATTATCATGATTATTATTATTACTATTATTATTAGTATTCCTAGTATTATTAGTATTATTGTTGTCATTATTATCATTCGTATGATTCTTATTATTATTATTATTCGGGGGATCCTGGCACCCAGCCACTTCCTTACGCAGCAAGATTCGGGCGACGCTGACGCCGACGCCGACGCCGACGCCGACTACGAGCACGGAGGGGGGAACGACCGACGCGACGGCCTGGCAGGGTCGAGGGACGCTTTTGGGAGCTCCTCTCGCTGCCTGCCGTGGCCACTCGAACACTCTTCGGCCCCCGCTCTCGCTGGGATTACGTCGGGCATGTCCCTGTACAGGAGGAATATTCAAGGCCGCACTCACCACTCATGCGAGGCGGGGGCTTGTCCGCAGCCACCGCCTGGGAACCGACTTCCTGGTGCCCCAACGGGCGGTGAATATGGACATACACCCTGCGAAATGCTTAAGAAACCATGGGTTAAGAAATTCATAGTCTCAGAACTGGACTAAAAACCCAGAACTTCTATCAAAATCTTGAGATTTACATTGAAACATTAAGAATAATCGAGACCCTGGCCGAAAATTGAAGTTTTCTTAAGCATCGCCTAAGGTGTATTTTGGCCCCTGGGGGACCCAATGTGTCCACATCCTCCGCGCGTGGAGGTC
The DNA here is from genome assembly GCA_963575745.1 of Prorocentrum cordatum. Classification (NCBI taxonomy): domain Eukaryota; class Dinophyceae; order Prorocentrales; family Prorocentraceae; genus Prorocentrum; species Prorocentrum cordatum. The sequence continues at coordinate 73,545 of CAUYUJ010020269.1, forward strand.
CGCGAAGATCGACTCCCCGGGCGGTGGCTGTGGACAGCTGGCCCGCCTCGGACCTCAACCGCTGCAACAAAAAAAACTAATCTTCCTGACCCCAGGCGCCCGATTTCCAACTGGCACCACGGCCGCGGGACACCTGCGTTTCTGTGTGATGTTCGCAAGGCTCGCCTTTTTGGTTTGAAGGGAGCACCTTCCCTTCTTCAGATTCAGATGTTTCTGTGCAAGTGTACGCGCCCTCCACTCTCCTCCTCCTGTCTCCACCACCTACTGTGGCTGTCGCTGTCAGCTTCCGAATTCGATTCGACCCAACCTCCCGTTCCTCCTCCTCCTTTTCCTCCTCTTCCGGGGGGCCGCGAGGCTGGCCAGCTGGACGCTCTGCGAAAGCGAGCCGTTGCAGCTCCACCTCCTCCGCATCCTTCATCTCCTCCATCTTTCTTTTTCCTCTTTCCATCCCCTCGTCCGCCTCCTCCTCCTCCTCTCCATTCCTGTTATCCTCCTGCTCCTGTTCCAGCTCCTGCTCCCCCTCCTCAACATCATCACCACCTCTATCATCCTACTCATCCTCATCCTCCTGTTCCTCCTGCTCCTGCCCGCTGCTCTCGTCTCCTGATGGTCCTCTCCTCTTCTCCCTTCTCCTCTCTGCGCCGCTCCTCTCCTCTCCTCTCCTCTCCTCTTCTCTCCTTTCCTCTTTCCTAGACCTCACATATCTTGATTTTTCAGTGCCGAGTGCCAAGAGCGTTGGACAACTCCCTGGGGACCCGATTTCGTCCCGGAACAGTGTTTGACGGTACCGGGGCCTGGCGAGGGCCCCATGACGTCGAAAACGACGAGAATCCTCCGTTTGATTGTTCAATTGATTGGAGGATTGGGTCTGGCATGATGGCCCCAAAAATACTCTCAACTTGCCTCCACAATTCAGCAGGTCCCGACCGCCCCGGCATCCCCTGTAGGCCTACCGCGAAATCTTCTTGCAAGAATCACAAAAGCAATGTTCTTAGAGCAGGACAGGTCATTTCGTGAAAGCCACGAAAGGTTCGCAAGAGAGCCGTTGCAGCTCCACCTCCTCCACATCCTCCATCTCCTCCGTCCTTCCTTTCCCTCCTTCCATCCCCTCCTCCTCCTCCTCCTCCTCCTCCTCCTCATCTCCGTGAAAACCACGTTTGAAAGGTTCTTAGAAACTTGTTTGGGGACTATAGGCAGGCCAGGACGCCTCGCCACTGCTTCGACCAGGCCCCCCAAATCGCCTTGGGCGGTCTCAACACCTCAATTCCTAAACCCTGGGTCGCGGAGCCCTCAACACCTCAACACGTCAACACTGCTTCGACCAGGCCCCCAAAATAGTCTGAGGTGGTCTCAACAACTCAACCCTGGGTCGCGGAACGCCCCTGGAGAGCCGCGGGAGGCGGCGCCAGGGTGCTGAGACCGCCTGTTGCGGCCAGCCAGCACTGCATGGAAGGCTGCTAGTGCACAGCATGCAGCTTTCCCATCTGGGTCCTCCCTCCTCCTGCTCCTCCCACTCTTCCTCTTCCTCCTCCTCCTCCTCCTCCTCCGTAGCCTTTTGGCTCAAGCCCCGCTTGGGCCTTTCGGGGCTCCAACGGGGGTTGAGCCCCGTAGCCTGTCTGCTCAGTGGCGCCGCCCCGCGCGTGGGTCTCCTTCTGGGCGCGCGGCGGGCGGCTGGGTGGGGCACGTCGTTCGCGGTGGTGCGCGACGCAAAATGCGGCAGTTTGTCGGTGCCCAGGGGGGCCGTCCTCTCCCCCCCTCGCCTCCATGGGCCTCCCTGGTGGAGGCGGCGCGGCGCTGCTGCCCGGCGGGGACCGCCGGCTGGTGGAGCCAATGATCAAGGAGGCGTTCGACGTCAGCGGCAAGGACTGCGCGGCATGTGGATGTGCGACCTGGAGCCCGTGGCGCGGGCAGCAGCAGCAGCAGCAGCAACAGATGTGCGTCATCGGCGTGGTGTTGCACCAATGGGTGACTGTTGCTGTTACGGTTTCCGAGGGCGCCACCTCGGGTAGCCTTGGCGGCGCGATGGGGGCCCAGAATGGCCAGGAGCTGCTCCGCCTGCTACGGGGAGAAGGGCAGCCGTGCCAGGACATCGCACACGACGTGGACGGCAGAGAAGCCGAGCAGTCGGTGGCGCCCGTGGACTGCAGCGCGGTGCACGTGCAGGAATCGCACGTGAGCAACACTGGTGGCGCGAGGCGCCAGGGGGCGGCAGCGGGCGTGGGTTCGTCCCCCTGCTCTGTGGGCGCGGGTTCGTCCCCCCACACTGCCGCCCCCCCCGTCCTCAAGGCAAGGACGTGCTGAAGACGCGGCGGCCCAGAGCCAGATGCAGATGCAACTGGTGAAGGCCGTGCGTCCCATCGACATGGAGCGCATGAGCGGCGAGGTCGGCGACTGGTGGCTCATGCAGGGCAAGGACAAGCGCGGGCGGGCCGCTGGGAGGCGGCGCAGGTGCTCGCGGATCGCACGGCAGAGGCGTGGGCTTCAGCCGAGGCCGTGCGACAAGCGGACGCCGCGCGTGCCGCTGCTGCTGGAGTGGTGCAGCGGCGCTGGCGCGGCTGGCTGGGGCGGAATGTGGCTGCTGCGGCGCGCGGTGCCCGTGCGGCGAGTGCGGCGGCTGCGCCCTCGCCGCCGCGGGCGGCAGCCCCTGCCGTCAAGGCGAAGAAGGGCAAGAAGGCCAAGCAGGGCGCGGAGTCGGACGACGCGATCCTCTGCGAGGCGATTTGCGTCGCTAAGCGTGAGGCCGCCGAGCTGGCCAGCGCGGCCCTAGTGGAGTCCTTGGAGGCGGAGCTCGTGCCTGTCTTGGACACGATCATGGCGAAGCTCGGGGGTCGCGCGGTGTTCGCCGCTCTCGGCAGGCTCCGCGACGGTGCCCAGCAGGCGCTGGGCCAAGGCAGCTCCACGACCCTGGACGAGCAGGAGTGGGGCGCGAGGTTCCTGGACGGCGAGTTCGCCGAGGACAAAGACAAGGCCGCCTGGGTGCAGGTCGTCGCGGACACCGAGGACGCCCTCGGGTCCGACATCGACGGCTCTGGCTGAAGGTCGGCGTGGTGAAGGTCGTCGTGTTCGGCCTCGCGGTCGGGGGCCCTGTCCTCTCAGGGCCCTCGTGGTCGGTGGTCCTGTCCCCTCAGGACCCCCGTATGGTCGGGGGCCTTGCTCATCGGGCGGGCCCCCGCGGCGCCCGACTGCGCGTGTCGCGTGCGCGTGCGCGCGGGCTCTCGGGCGTGCGGGGGAGGCGGCACCGCTTCCTCTGTAGCTCGCGGATCCTCCTCCTCCCCCTCCTCCTCCTCCTCCTCCACCCCACCACCACCACCATCACCATCTTCATCATCACAATCAGCAGAAGCAACAGACCAGCATCACCATCAAGATAATCAAGATCATGATGACGATGGTGGTGATGATGCCCATCATCATCACCATAATGATCATGATCATGAGCAGCATCGTCATCAGCATCAGCATCAACATCATCAACAACATCGAGATCGTTATCGTTATCATCATCATCGTCATCGCCATCAGCACCGTCATCACTCATCACTGTCATCATCATCGCCAATACCGATACTGTCATCAACATCACGGTCCCCATCATCACCACCACAGTCATCATCAGCATGATCACTGTCATCACAACCACAATCATCATCATCATCATCATCATCATCATCACCATCATGATCATCATCATCATCATCATCAACACCATCAGCATCGTAATCATCATCACCGTCACCATCGTCATCACCTGCATCAGTTCCACCACCCTCATGCTCAACATCAGTATCGCCACCAAGATCATCATATCATCATCGTCGTCGTCATCGCCAATTCCACCAACAGCTTCATCAACATGATGGTGATCGCCACCACCATCATCAGCATGAACAACATCATCGTCGCCACGATCATCAACATCATCACCATCATCAACATCATCGCCATCATCATCATCATCATCATCACCAACATCACCATCATCATGAACATCATCATCAACACCAACAACGCAATCATCATCATAATCGTCAACATCATCGCCAATACCACAGCCACTACCGTTATAAGCATCACTACCGCCGACATCACCACCTCCATCAGCATCGTCATCACGATCATCATCATTGCCGTCATCATTATCATCAGCATCATCATCAGCATCATCATCATAATCGTCATCATCATCATGATCATCAGCATCATCACCATTACCACCACCACTGCCATCATCAGCACTACCATCGTCATCACAGTCCTCATACTCACCATCGTCGTCGTCAACATCCTCGATATCATCAATACTATTATCGCTGGTACTGCCACCGCGGAGATAAGCATCATGATCCTCACCAACGCAATTATCAACGCCACCAAGATCGCCTCCACGATCAATATCCCCAACATGTCCACCGCCATCAACATCCTCATCACCATCCACTGCCTCAATGGCATCATCAATGTCATCGTCAGATTCATCATCTCCAGAACCGCAACCACAGGTCATCAAACTCATGATAAACACCATCACCACCACCATCGTCATCATCATCCTAATCACCATGCCATCACCATCATGATTACCATCATCACCATCGTATGCATCATCATCGTCATCATCATCATCATGATCATGATCATGATCATGATCATCATCATCATCATCATCATCATCATCATCGGCAGCATCATCATCATCATCATCATGATAATCGTCCTCATCATCATCACCACTACCACCACCACTGACATCAAATCATGATCACCCTCACCATCACCAAGACAAACACCATCCCCATCCCCATCATCACCATCAGCAACACCAACACCAACACCAACCACATCCCCGTCATCATCCCCACCCCCATCCCCATCATCCTCATCCTCATCCTCAAAATCCTCATCATCATCCTCATCCTCATCCTCCTCATCACCATCACCATCATCATCGTCATCATCACCATCATCATCGTCATCATCATCATCATCATCACAATCATCATCATCAGCATCACCGTCATCATCGCCATCATCATGAGCACGATCATCATCACCATCACCATCACCATCACCATCACCATCACCATCGCCATCGCCATCATCACCACCACCATCAACTTCATCATCATCATCATCACCATCAACTTCCTCCTCCTCCTCCTCCTCCTCCTCCTCCTCCCCCTCCTCCTCCTCCCCACTCCGCCCGAGCGGCCGTGGGGAGCGCAGAGCGCCCGCCTTCAGCTCCCTGACGCGCTCGCGCGCGACGGGGCGTTGCTGCCCGAAGGCGGGCGCCGTGGACGCCTCGACGCGCCTGGGGGCGCGGCGGCAGCTCGTCGGGCGCCGTCGCCGCCGCCATGGGTCGGGATGCGTGCGAGAGGTGTGCCAGAGCGCGAGGCATGCGAATCCCGTCGTTTGGGCCCTCTGTGGAGCTGCTGCGGGAGGGGAAGGGGGAGGGGGAGGAGGGGGAGGGGGAAGGGGAGGGGGAGGAGGGGGAGAGGAGGAGGAGCAGCAGGAAGGAGGAGGAGCAGGAGCAGGAGGAGGAGGAGGAGCAGGAGGAGGAGGAGGGGGATCAGGAGGAGGAGCAGGAGGAGGGCCACGAAGCGTCGTGCGAGGGCGACGCTCGCCAAGGGCGACGGCGCGCCTTGCCGACGGGCGGCGGGGCCGTGGCCCCTGTCGCCGGGGCGAGAGGTCCGAGGGCACTCGACGTCGTGCCTCGAAGCGCGGTGGGCGGGGCTCGCCCGGATCCAGCCGGAGCTGGGCCCCGCGGCGTCGAAAAGGGGGCACGGGGCGGGAGGCCTGGCGCGGCCTGGCGGAGGAGGGGAGGGACCGAGGCGTCGAGGGGCGGGGGGGCGGGGAAGGGGGGGGGGTGAACCAGACTCGAACGTATCCCTATCCCTGAGGTAGGCAAGCCAGAAGCGATGACGATCGTAGGGATGAACACTCAGAAACTGCGACACTCTTCAAAATCGTCGAGGAGATAAGGCGGTCCAAACATACGGGCAAGGACATGTTTCAGACCGGTAAATGGCCAGCTCGTCGGCGGCAACTCGTCGGGGGTGGTCCGTCGCCGTCGGCCCGGTCATCGCCATGGTGGTCGGATGGAGGAACACAACAAACACGTAAACATAGACTTAGGTCGGGCACGTCCTCCTGCAGGCGGATTTTGGACGAAGAATCAAACATATTCACAATATGCTCAAACACTGTCACAAAATAAACCAAACCTCGTCCCCTGACTGCTTTTGACCATTTGGGCAAATTCCTCCTGTAGAGGGACAAGTCCGACTTAAACGTAGACATAAACTGTCGGAGCCCCGAGCGGATTCCTCCGATGGGCGCTGGGCCCCCCTTCGCGGCGCTTCCATAGCTGCCCCTGGCGAGTTCCGCGCGCCGGCGGGGGGGGGGTCCCAGCGCCGATCGACGAACTCCGCGCGGACCTCCGCCATCTTATGTTCATGTCCTTGTTTTTTTTCGAAAGGAGAAGGAACGGAAACAGACCCCTCGCGCTGCGAAAACAAGAAAACGTCTAACAATTTTGACTGTTTTCTGCCGCTGAGGGTCCTCGCGGGGCCCTGGGAACCGTCCAACAAGCGCGCGGGATGAGACGCGAGTCCCAGAGAATGGGTAGAGACCTCGGGGGGCCAACGTTGTGAAAACACCACGTGGGTGGTCGGTGGACGAGGAACAAAAGTAGGAACCGACGAGAAGAGACGAAACTGAAGAGGAGGTTGGGGAGGAGGAGAAGGAGTAGGAGGAGGAGGAGGAGGAGGAGGGGGAACAGCAGCGTTCGCGACTTCCCATTCTTGCCATGGCCCTCCCTCGTCATCCCTAATCCATCGACGATGTTATACCTCTCTTCCTTGCGGACACGTAGCTCTTTCTCATCGCACCACCAGGCTTGACGGTGTGGCGCGCGGGGAGCTTCGCCTGAGACGCCCTCGCAGACTTCAAGTTCCCACTTGCGCGGGTTGAGTGCGGGGTCGTTCTGGGCATCAAGTTCTCGCCATGGCGCGCGCGCGGGGGGGCAACTTGTGGACCTCGCGCCACGCGCGGTGTTCTTATCGTTCCCAACGGGTGGACGGATGGAGGGTGGGTGGTGTTCTGAGTGTTGTTCGCCGCGCACACACGCGCGTGTGTGTATATATATTTGTATATATATATATAGACGCACATATATATATATACACATACATACATACATACATACACGTATGCATATATGCTAGCCCCCCCCTCCCAGGGGACCCCATTTTCGCAAATGCAAGCCTGAGAGTTTGAGCGATGCTTGGTAACGCTTCAGTCGTATCCTTGCTCACTGTGCCCAGCACGCGGACACAGATGGCGGGCTGTCCTCACAAAAGTTTCGAGATCATGTATCCCGTGGCCCGCCACAAGCCGCGGCCCCGCAGCCAGTGGACCCACTGGGCGGGCCTCGCCCGATGGCGCAACATGTCGGAACCGACAGGCGCCGCCACGCCCTCCAGAGACTGGCGCAGGTGCCGCCAAGCGCGGTCAACGATCTGCGCCCCAGCCTTCACCTATAAGTCGCCATCATCAGGGGTGCTGTGCTTGACGATCTTGGCGAAGCTGGGTTTGATCCACATGGCGTATTCCTTGATCACGACGCGATTCTTCTGATGGACCGCGTTGTCGTGCAATGCGCCGTCCATCTTCAATTTGCATGCCCTCGCCCCGTCCGCGTGAAGCGTGACCTTCCTGGACTTGAGGAACGCGGCGGCAATCGGCACCCGATCGCGCTTCCGTATACTTCTTGTGCCAGGGGCGCGGCGAACCGTATTCGACGATTCAAGGCGGCAGAGCACCAGGGACGTCGGGTCACCGCGCTCGACGATGCCGCCCCACTTCCGCCACGAAACCAGTCACCTCGGCGTCGAACTCCTCTCGGTCCGTGCCGCGCGCGAATCTGCGCGACAGGAAGTCGCGCAGGCTCTCGCGCATGTCCCGCGCCAAGCCCTCCGGCGCCGTAGGCGGCGGGACGCCGCTGACGCCGTCGAGGGCAACCGCGCAGTGGCTGGACGCGGCAGTTATGTCCGCGTTCGCGCAGCCAGCGTTCGCCTTCGCGGGGTGCTGCGCCTTGGCTGCGTGGCCCGTCGGGGCGAGCGTGGCGATGGCGAATCAGGCGGGGGCTGCGGGGTCGAGGCGGGGCGCGCTCGGGCCACGCGGACAGCTGCGGACACGGCGCCGCCGAAACAGCACTGGCAACGTGGCGGAAGAGGGAGGCAAATATGCATCAGCGGTGTTGCCATGCACCCTCCCGTAACACGTCTCCTCTTCATTGGTCGATATCGGTGGTCCTTCTTGCAACTGGTCCGATCCGGCTCAACAGCGCGCGGGGCTAAGGCGATGCTTGTGTATTGAAGAATGAGGCTCTCTGTCATTCCTCCTCCCTCCTTCCCCCCCCCCTTCTCCTCCTCCTCCCTCCTTCCCTGCTCCTGGAGAGGGGGCAGCCAGCTCCCAACGAGGAGAAAGCATCGTGCTTCCGATGGAATGGAAACACTGCGCCCATGACGTGGTGGAAAAATTGCGCTTCCGACTATTCATACTCTCCCTCCTCCTCCTCCGCCTCCTCCGCCTTCTCCTCCTCCTCCTCCTCCTCCTCCTCCTCCTCCTCCCCCTCCTCCTCCTCCTCCTCCCTTGTTCCTGCTCCCCCTCCTCCTCATCCTCTCTCTTTGTCTCTTCTTACTCTCCCTCCTCCTCCTCGTCCTCCTCCGCTTCCTCCGCCTTCTCCTCCTCCTCCTCCTCCTCCTCCAACCCCTCCTCCCTGTCCCACTCCTCCATATCCTCCTCCGCTTCCTCATCCACATTGCAAAACTCGTCGCAACCACTCCTTTTCTCTACTCCTTTTCTTCCCTACGCCCTGCACCAGCGGCCACCAAGCACTGCTAGTGCTTATAAGTTCCATAACCTCATAAAGCGAATGGCCACCAAACACTGTTATGTTCGGTAAATTCTATAAGTTTTCTATAAGTCCCGCATCCATTCGGAGTCTGCCATGGTTGCTGATATTATCGGAACTATAGAAATGGTGGAACAAAACAATATGTGTGGCCATTCGCTCTAGGATGTTATAGAAAGTATAGGAACAACAGTGTTTGGTGGCCGCTGGTGCAGAACGTAAGGAAGAAATGGAGTAGAGATGAGGAGCGGAGGCGACGAGAGCGTTTGCTGTTCACGCACATACCAGCACAACACTATACGACACAATCCGATGACTTCAGCGCAAGCGAATGCAATCCAATGAGCCCGATTACTTCTGTGAAGATCCCTCAGGCTCGCAGTTGCGAAGATGGGGTCCCCCAGGGGGGGGCTAACATACACACATAATAATGCTTATAGTTATATTTATTTATTTATGTATTTATTTATCTATTTATATATAGGTATGTACATACGCAAGTGCAACGCACGTGCAGCATATACATGTACACGTCGATACATACCTCATATATAGGTATATGTGCATATATGGATACATGCGTGTGGACTAAACAGTGTTTGCACGTGTGAGCTTCCTACGTGCGTTGCTAAGGAATCGGATGGGTCCGCAATGGGGCAGATCCTAAGACGAAAAGAGGACGAGGATGAAATCGGGTGAAGATACATCGGGAATCTCTGAGATCCTGCGGCTCTGGAGAATGTCTCGGGCGCCGCGGCCTTTACAAAGCGTTCCGCAACGCTCTGAGAGCGTTCCAGAACGCTCTGGAACGGATATATCCTCATCCAAGCTCCGTCCGATCGACCCCAGAGGTCTGGACATCTTCCCCTGGACCCGACTTTCATCCTGAGTCGTTTTTTGACGGTCCCAGGGACCAACGAGGGCCCCCAGAGATCGAAAATAGCGAAGAACTGCCCGACGTGATTTTCCCGCCGAAATCATGATTAACCAAAAGAGGACTCCTAACCCTTCGGGATGGGGACCTAAGTTGGGAGGGCCAGAGACATTAGGGATAGGGGGCCTCTTCTGCAGATGTATGAGACCAAGCCGCCCAGGCTTCTGATCCTCAGTGCGAAGACGGGGACCTCAGTGAGGCTACGTCTTCATCGTGCTATCAGGGTTAGGGGTTCTTTTGCAGATGCCTCCTAGATGGGGTCGGAGTAGATGGGGTCGGAGGATCGCGCTGCGTCGCTGATGCATCGGCGATGCATCGGGGATGCACCGGCGATGCATCTTCGACGTCGGCGATGCGTCGGCGACGTCGACGTGAGGCAAATCGGGCCCCACATCCAGCCGCATCGGCGATGCGTCGGCGCTGCGGCGCGATCCCCCGACACCATCATCTGCTCCGACCCCGCCTGGGAGGCCTAGACCTTTGAAGGGGAACTGGAACACACAAATAAATACACACAAATAAAACAAATCCCCATATTTTCTCATATTTTCTAGATTTGTGTCTTCCCCCCCACTTCCCATATCTTCCCATATCTTCTGGGGAATCGAGGATTCATTGTGTCTGTGTGCTTCTTTTCCTCCTGGACCTCGTGCTCGATGTGAGAGCCGGGCGGGGTCCGACGACGGCGGACGGCGGCGGCGGCGTCGTCGGCCTCAGCCCGGGCACGGCGCCCGCGACCGCCGGCGGGGCGGCCGCGCGCCCCCCGGCGAAGTGCCCGGCGGCCGCCGGGGGCGGCGCGTGGCCCTGGGGCGTCGTCGTCGTCGCGTGGCGGCCGCGGCGCGGGCGGCGCGGGCGCCGTCGTCGGCAGCGAGGTCGTCGTGGTCGTCGTGGTCGTCGTCGTCGTCGTCGAGGTCGTCGTCGTCGAGGTCGTCGTCGTCGTGGTCGTCGTCGTCGTGGTCGTCGTCGTCGTCGTGGTCGTCGTCGTCATCGTCGTCGGAGGGAACGGAGGCAGTGAGTGGTCATGATGGTTTTCGACTGTATTCTTCGTTTCGCCGGTTGTCCGTCTGTCGCGGCAAGATTTCTCTCGAGTTGTATGTATTTTCACTGAGAGAGGAAGGAAAATTGGGGCCTTCGGGTTGGGTTGGAGTGGTTTGGCGGGTGGTGACATGAGTACAGTCGCCTGTCCTTCAAGGAGATCCTGCAAAAGGAGGACGACCTGCAGGAGATTGTGCAGCTTGTCGGTGTGCAGCTCGGGTGATTAAAGCTTCTATCGTGAAGGGGTAGTCAGAACTCTGTATCCAATTCGCCATCCCTACTAATCCCCCAGGTAAGGACTCCCTGTCCAAAGTTCTGTAACAGCTCGTCAGTTTTCAAAGGCACGCACTTCACATTCCAATGCTGGGCGAATATGTTGTATATTTAAATCGGCGTCAAAATAACACCATATCAAGACTCGCTGAATAACTCTGGTGCGCCGCGGCCGCTAAGTGGGCTCGGCGCGGAATCGCATTTTAATCAAATTATCCCAGAGCGGCACTACCTAGGAGTTGGAGCCTCGAGGAGAGCAATATTAGTAGTAACGGTAAACGCCGTCCTCCTCCTTCTCCTCATCGGCACCTGTCGCACATTGCTTTTGCTTTTGCCTTTCCTTTGCTTGGCGTTTGCTTTTGCTTTGCTTTGCTTTGCGGTGCTTGTGCTTTGCTGTGCTGTTGCTGCTGTTGCTTTGCCTTTGCTTTGATGCTATGCTATGCTATGCTATCCTATGCTGCGCTATGCTATGCTATGCTGTGTTATGGTATACTGCGCTATGCTGCGCTATGCTGCGCTATGCTATGCTATGCTATGCTAGGGCATGCTAGGCTGCGCTATGTTATGCTAGACTATGATTTGCTATGTTATGCTGCGCTATGCTGTGCGATGCTATGCTGCGCTATGCTATACTATGTTATGCTATGCTGCGCTATGGAATGCTATGCTACGCTATGCTATGATATGCTATGCTGCGCTATGCTATGCTATGCTATGATATGCTGCGCTTTGCTATGATATGGTATGCTATGCTGCGCTATGCTATGCTATGCTATGCTATGCTGTGCTATGCTATACTGTTATATGCTATGCTATGCTGCGCTGTGCTATGCTGCGCTATGCTATGCTGCGCTATGCAATGCTATGCTATGTTATGATATGCTATGCTATGCTGTGCTATGCTATGCTATGATTTGCTGTGCTATGCTATACTGGTATACGATATGCTATGCTGCGCTGTGCTATGCTGCGCTATGCTATGCTATGCTATGCTATACTGTGCTATGCTATGCTGCGCTATGCTATGCAATGATATGCTGCGCTATGCTATGCTATGATGTGTTATGCTATGCTGCGTTATGCTGCGCTATGCTGCGCTATGTTATGCTATGCTATGCTAGGGCATGCTAGGCTGCGCTATGGTATGCTGGACTGTGCATTGCTATGCTATGCTGTGCTATGCTGTGCTATGCTATGCTGCGCTATGCTATACTATGTTATGCTATGCTGCGCTATGTTATGCACTACGCTATGCTATGATATGCTATGCTGCGCTATGCTATGCTATGCTGTGCTATGCTGCGCTATGCTATGATATGGTATGCTATGCTGCGCTATGCTATGCTATGCTATGCTATGCTATGCTATGATATACTGGTATATGCTATGCTATGCTGCGCTGTGCTATGCTGCGCTATACTATGCTGCGCTATGCTATGCTATGCTATGCTATGATATGCTATACTGCGCTATGCTATGCTGCGCTATGCTATGCTATGCTATGCTGCGCTATGCTATGCTATGCTATGTTATGCCATGCTATGCTATGTGATGCTAATGCTGCGCTGCGCTGCGCTAAGCTAAAGTGAGCTGAGCAAAGCTAAGCTAAGCTAAGCTAGGCTAGGCCCGGCTAAGCTAAGTTAAGCTAAGCTAGGCTAAGCTAGGCTAGGCTAGGCTAAGCTAAGCTGAGCTAAGCTAAGTTAAGCTCGGTTAAACTAAGATGAGATAAGCAACGCTAAGCTAAGGGAACGTCACTGGGGGAACCGCGGGGCGGATCCTACTGGGGGAACCGCCCGGGGAGTTTTGCACTGCCCGGCCCCTTTAAGCAAACACAATAAGAACCCTTCTAGGCAGAGCCTAGGTAGGGAATGAATCGCAAATTCCGGACGCGGTCTCGAAACGTGATGTGGGAAATAATTGAAGCCCCCCAATGAACGGGGAACCGCTAATTTTTCACGGAAAGGGCCTGGGCCTAGGGTTCTCTTTTAGTGGGTTTACCCCCCGGTTTTTACTTGAAGGGGGCCGGCGAATTTCTTTTGCGATCAATAACGAGGTCGAAGGGGGCCGGCGAATTAAAATTGTGAGGACGAAGGCCATTTTTCGCCACCCCTCACGCAGATCGTGCTCTTGGAATTTTACTGCCTTTAAGGAAACCTCGATATTTCACAGGTGAAATCCACTTGTTTTCCGACATCGACTTTAAACTATAAAAAACAATGTGAACGCGTTCGCTCGATAAATAACGAGGTACCGCGGCCTCCGGAACAGCGCTGGGAACGGAGTTTTAGATTCTTGAAGTTGCATAATTTCGGAAATAACAAAAATCCTCTGTGTTTTTTTACCCTGACCCCGCGGATCTGCGTGAGGGGTGGCACCGAATTTCAGAAATATAGCAAATCCCATGTGTTGTTGGACCCTGACCCCGCGGATCTGCGTGAGGGGTGGCACCGAATTTCAGAAATGTGGCAAATCCAATGTGTTTTTGGACCCTAACCCCGCGGATCTGCGTGAGGAGTGGCACCGAATTTCAGAAATATGGCAAATCCCATGTGTTTTTGGACCCTTACCCCGCGGATCTGCGTGAGGGGTGGCACCGAATTTCAGAAATGTTGCAAATCCCATGTGTTTTTGGACCCTGACCCCGCGGATCTGCGTGAGGGGTGGCACGGAATTCCAGAAATGTGGCAAATCCCATGTGTTTTCGGATCCTGACCCCGCCGACCTGCGTGAGGAGTGGCACCGAATTTCAGAAATGTGGCAAGTCCCATGTGTTTTCGGACCTTGACTTCGCCCAGGAGGGCCCAGGAGGCTCCAGGAGAGCCCAGGAGAGCCCAGGAGGGCTCAGGAGAGCCCAGGAGGGGCCAGGAGGACCCAGGAGGCTCCAAGAGGTACTAGGGGGCCCAAGGAGGGCCCAGGAGAAGCTCCAGGAGGCTCCAGGAGAGCCCAGGAGGGCCCAAGAGGTCCAAGGAAGACCCAGGAGGGCCCAGGAGCCCTTACGAGGGATCGTGGCCCTGGGAGCGCTGACGTGCCGTGGGGGGCCTCGTGGGGGGCTAGAATTCAAAGGATGTCTCAGGCAAAATGCTTGTTTTCACGTCCCGCTCGCAGGAATTCCGAGGATGTCTCGCGCTTGCCGCGTCCCGCGCGCATGAATTTCGCGGATGTCTCGACTAATTCGTTTGTTTTGCCAGGATTTCCTTGGATTTTGACAGGATGTCTCGAGCGAAACGCCTGTCCCCAACACGTTCCGTAGCGCGTCCCCTTGGCACGTCCCGCGGTGCGTCCCCATGGCACGTCCCTTGGCACGTCGCTGGGCGCGTCCCTTGAGACGTTCCGCGCCGCGTCCTCCTGGCATGCCCCCAGTCAATTAGCTCTGGGGCAGCTACTCTGTGTTCAGGCAGCTGGAGTTAAGATCGAGATCAGCTCGGTCAGGACTCGGATGCAAAGAAGGACTCGATCCACGAGGCTATAGAGCACAATCGCGGCATGGCGCATCGCAATTCAGCACGGCGCAGCACAGCACAGCCCTCGGCACGGTACATCAAGATCGACACACTCAACATTGCAACTTGGCACGTTCCTTGGCACGTTCCGTGGCGCGTCCCCTTGCGAGTCTCCCTTGCACGTCGCGTGGCGCGTCCCCTGGCACATCCCGTGGCACATCCATTGGCACGTTCCGTAGCGCGGCACGTCCCGCGGTGCGTCCCCATGGCACGTCCCCTGGCGCGTTGACTGGCGCGTCCCCTGGGACGTTTCGCGGCGCGTCCTCCTGACATGCTCCCCTGTCCATCAGCTCTGGGGCAGCTACTCTGTGTTCAGGCAGCTCGAGCTTAAGATCGAGATCAGTTCGGTCAGGACTCGGATGCAAAGGAGGACTCGATCTATGATGCTATAGAGCACGTTCGCGGCATGGCACATCGCAATTCAGCACGGTGCAGCACAGCACAGCCCTCGGCAAGGTACATCGAGATCGATACACTCAGCATTGCATTTGCCCGTCACCCAATCAGGTGTCTTTGAAAACGCTGCCATGTGTTACAGTTCTATATTCCTTTCCGGGTTCGTGGGTCGATCATGTTTCCGAATTTATTGTTGCGTTATTTCTCGACATAGTTTCGGCTCGGACCGCAATTAATTTGTGTTCCGCGCCGCAAATAGTTTCGGCTTTGGCCGAAATGATCCTGGGGTCTGGCCCCCAAATAATTTCGGCTGGAACCGAAAGTATCCGAGCTGCGAGCTGCCTCCCATCCTCCATTTTTGTTGTGCAAGGAGCAGGGAGAGGCCGACGTCACAGCAAGACGTGAGGGCCGAACATCTCGCGGCGCAACCCACGCTCTCAAGCCAAATGTTTCAGTGTTGCTTATTCCCGGAAAGGGCTCGAGCCCAGGGTTCTCTTTTCGAGGTTTACCCCCGGATCTGACGGCTGTAGGGCCGGCGAATTTCTTTTGCGATAAATAACGAGGTCGCGTAGGGCCAGCGAATTCAAATTTGAGGATGTCTCGAGCAGAACGCTTGTTTTTCAGAATTTGTTGAGGATGTCTCGAGCGAAACGCTTGTTTTGTGTTATAGCTTGTCCTCTCCTGGGGACCTGAATTCAGAGGATCTCTCAAGTGAAATGCTTGTTTTCACGTGCCCAGGTCTTGAGGATGTCTCGAGCGAGACGCTTGGTTTCACGCCTCCAGGTTGCCCAGCCAGATGTCTAGCATGAGGATTTGTTGAGGATGTCTCGAACCAGAGGCTTGTTTTCACGTGTCCAGGTCGCCCAGGCGGATGTCTAGCTTGAGGATGTGTCGAGGAAGTCTGGATCGAGACGCTTGTTTGCACGAGTCCAGGTTGCCCAGGCGGATGTCTAGCATGAGGATGTGCTGAGAACGTCTTGAACGAAACGCGTGTTTTCACGGGTCCAGGTCGCCCAGGCACAGCACAGCACTCGGCACGGTACATCAATATCGATACCCCTAGCATTGCAGCCTGGCATGTTGCCTGGCACGTTCCGCGGAGCGTCCCGTGGCGAGTCCCCCTGGCACGTCGCGCGGTGCACGTCCATGGGCACGTTCCGTAGCGCGTCCCCTCGGCACGTCCCGCGGTGCGTCTTCGTGGCACGTCCCCTGGCACGTCGCCTGGCGCGTCCCGTGGGACGTTCCGCGGCGCGTCCTCCTGGCATGTCCCCTTGTCCATTAGCTCTGGGGCAGCTACTATGTGCTGAGGCAGCTCGAGCTTAAGATCCAGATCAGTTCGGTCAGGACTCGGGTGCAAAGGAGGACTCGATCCACAACGCTATAAAGCACAATCGCGGCATGGCACATCGCAGTTCAGCACAGCGCAGCACAGCACAGGCCCTCGGCACGGTACATCAAGATCGATACATTCAGCATTGCAACCTGGCACGTTCCGTGGCGCGTCCTGTGGTGAGTCCCTCTGGCACGTCGCGCGGCGCGTCTCCTGGCACGTCCATTGGCACGTCCATTGGCACTTTCCGTAGCGCGTCCCCTCGGCACTGGCACGTCCCGCGGTGCGTCTTCGTGGCACGTCCCTTGGCACGTCGCCTGGCGCGTCCCTTGGGACGTTCCACGGTGCGTCCTCCTGGCATGTTCCCCTGTCAATTAGCTCTGGGGCAGCTACTATGTGCTGAGGCAGCTCGAGCTTGAGATCCAGATCAGTTCGGTCAGGACTCGGGTGCAAAGGAGGACTCGATCCACAACGCTATAAAGCACATTCGCGGCATGGCACATCGCAGTTCAGCATCAGCACGGCGCAGCACAGCACAGCCCTCGGCACGGTACATCAAAATCGATACATTCAGCATTGCATTTGCCCGTCGCCCAATCAGGTGTCTTTGAAACGTTGCAATGCTTTACATTTCTATATTCCTTTCCGGGTTCGTGGGTTGATCATGTTTTTCTCATAATCGCCACCAATGCAACATGCTTATTTGTTGTCGTGTTCATCTTACCCCCTTCTCTAGCCACCGCAAGTGCGGCTTCTTCACGACACCAAAGTCCAGCATGGACCGCGCCGGCAAGAAAAGAACAGACTCTTGCCAATTCTGCTAAAAACAACCAGTTTCATCTGAAACAAATAAATGCTTTACCAAGCCCACGCCACTGCTTCTAGCGCCAAGCACAAGTTTTTCCCGGAAAGGGCTTAAGCCCAGGGTTCTCTTTTAGATGGTTTACCCCCGGGTTTGACTTGAGGTGGGCCGGCGAATTAAAATTTGAGGATGTCCCTAGCGAAACGCTTGTTGTTCAAAATGTGTTGAGGATGTCTCGAGCGAAACGCTTGTTTTGTGTTATAGTTTGTTCTCTCCTGGGGACCTGAATTCAGAGGATCTCTCAAGTGAACTGCTTGTTTTCACGCACCCAGGTCTTGAGGATGTCTCGACCGAGACGCTTGGTTTCACGCCTCCAGGTTGCCCAGACAGATGTCTAGCATGAGGATTTGTTGAGGATGTCTCGAACCAGAGGCTTGTTTCACGTTTCCAGGTCGCCCAGGCGGATGTCTAGCATGAGGATGTGTCGAGGAAGTCTCGATCGAAACGCTTGTTTGCACGAGTCCAGGTTGCCCAGGCGGATGTCTAGCATGAGGATGTGCTGAGAACGTCTCGAGCGAAACGCGTGTTTTCACGTGTCCGGGTCGCCCAAGCACAGCACAGCCCTCGGCGCGGTACATCAATATTGATACCCTTAGCATTGCAGCCCGGCATGTTGCCTAGCACGTTCCGCGGAGCGTCTCGTGGCGAGTCCCCCTGGCACGTCGCGCGGTGCACGTCCATTGGCACGTTCCGTAGCGCGTCCCCTTGGCACGTCCAGCGGTGCGTGCCCATGGCACGTCCTCTGGCACGTCGCCTGGCGCGTCCCTTGGGACGTTCCGCGGCGCGTCCTCCTGGCATGTCCCCCTGTCAATGAGTTCTGGGGCAGCTACCATCTGCTCAGGCAAGCTTAAGATCCAGATCAGATCGGTCAGGACTCGGGTGCAAAGAGTACTCAATCCACAACGCTGTATAGAGCACAATCGCGGCATGGCACATCGCAGTTCAGCACGGCCAGCACAGCGCAGCCGTCGGCACGGTACATCAAGATCGATACATTCAACATTGCATCTTGGCACGTTCATTGGCGCGTTCCTTTGCGAGTCCACCTGGCACGT
Source organism: Prorocentrum cordatum (assembly GCA_963575745.1). Lineage (NCBI taxonomy): Eukaryota > Dinophyceae > Prorocentrales > Prorocentraceae > Prorocentrum > Prorocentrum cordatum. The sequence continues at coordinate 91,844 of CAUYUJ010020269.1, forward strand.
CGCGCGGCGCGTCCCCTGGCACGTCCCGCGGCACATCCATTGGCACGAACCGTAGCGCGTCCCCTTGGACGTCCCGCGGTGCGTGCCCATGGCACGTCCCCTGGCACGTCGCCTGGCGCGTCCCTTGGGACGTTCCGCGGCGCGTCCTCCTGGCATGTCCCCTCTGTCGATGAGTTCTGGGGCAGCTACCATCTGCTCAGGCAGCTTGAGCTTAATATCCAGATCGGTTTGGTCAGGACTCGGATGCCAGGGAGGACTCGATCCACAACGCTGTATAGAGCACAATCGCGGCATGGAACATCGCAGTTCAGCACGGCGTAGCACAGCGCAGCCCTCGGCACAATACATCAAGATCGATACATTCAGCATTGCATTTGCCTGTTGCCCAATCGAATATCTTTGAAACGTTGCCATGCCTTACATTTCTACATTCCTTTCCGGGGTTCGTGGGTCGATCATGTTTGAACACCGCCGCAAAAGGGGCAACGCCGATGGACACGTTTCACCGCCGCGTGCCTGCCCGCTTCGCTTCGCAGATCGCGACATGCAAGACGCAAAGGCCGTTTGGCCCTCCCCCGAGCACGCAGCGCAGCAAGCGACGTGCAGGGTAACAGCCAAGCCAGAGGTTCGAATTGGGCCAGCGGCAATCGCCAGATGCGATCCTGGAAACTCACTTCTCTTCCCTCTTCCAAAACCCTTTTCCCCTTCGTTCGGGGAGGGGTTTATTGTACCCCTCCCCAAGCCCTCCCCCAAGAGTCTGGACGAGAGGGGGGCGCTATGCGTCAGAGGTTCCGTCTTCGCTCAAAATGGCTGCAAAATCTTCTCCGTTGCTCCAAGATGGTTTCCCAAATGGCTCGAGATACCGGAGGATACGTCAAGATGGTTTCCACCACGCCTCCAAGAGGCCCCACGAGAGCCACAGGATTGGCTTCAAATGCTCCAGGAGACCCTCACTGACTCCCCCCACGAGGCCAGAACCACTCAAACGGTTGTAAAACGATGATGTTTCTCTTCTCGCTTCCGACGCGCGCCGGAGGCCTCGTTATGGCCCCAAGATGGCCGATAAGATCCCCAGAAGGGGCCCGAGGCCCGAGAGGCACCCAAATAGGACCAGAGAGTCTCAAAAGGGCCTCGAGACACCTAAAGAGAGCCCAGAGCAAGCCACGAGGACCCTAAGAGGACCAGAAGAAAATCGCAGGAGGACCCCAAGAAGACTCTAAGATGGCTCAAAGAGATCTCGTCCTCGTTGTCCTTCTTCTCCTCCTCCTCCTCCTCGTCTTCGGTTTCTTCGTAATCGTAATGACTTGTCCTCGTTTTCGTCGTCGCCTCTTCCTCCTCCTTCTCCTCCTGCTCGTCCGCCTCCTCATCGTCATTGTCATCATGATTGTTCTTGCCCAGATCGTCTTCCTGTTTGTCCGCCTCCGCCTCCTCCTTGTCCTCCCGTCTCCCTCGCTGTCGTCAAGAGGGTCCCGCCCCAAGAAGACCCTAAAAAACCACAATAATACCCAAACATGGATCCGTCGGAGCGGCAGCTCCGCTGCATTTGTCTACACTTCCCTGATGAAGGTCACTCGCCTGCCGATCCCTTCTGTATGGGCTGGAAGGGATACTTTTTGGTCAACAGGCTCCGGAGGCGGGTCGAAAGCCGTCCGAAGCTGGAAGGGATACGCGAAGCGTGCGAAGCACAACACATCAAAGCCGTCCTGTGGTCTAGAGCAGCCAAGTTTGCCGCAAGGGGGTTCCTGACCGGTCCACCAAGGCCAAAATCATCACAATAAGCATCGGCGCCGCCGTCGTCGTCGCCGTCACCGTCGCCGTCGCCGCCGTAATAATTGTAGTAGCTGCAATCGCAGTAGCGGCGCGGATGATAGAGGTGTAGGGGATGCATTTGTGATCGTATAAACGCCAATAGCGTCACCATTTGATCAGTGAAATTTGATAGCATAAACAATAATCATGATAGTAATGCTGGGACTCGAAATCCCGCCATCCCTTTGGGCGACAGGCGGTCTAACGAGATCTTTATTCCCTCTTCCAAAACCCCCTTTTCCCCTTCGGGAGGGGTTTACCCCTTCCCCATACCCCCTCCCCTGGACTTGGACGGGGGCGGTCGCGATGTGTCAGGGGGTCCTTTTCGGCCCAAGATGGCCCCAAGAGGGCCTCAGAGAGCCCAAGATGGCCTTCAATATCGGTCGAGACAGCCCAACATGGCCCAAGATAGCTAACAACATGCCTCCAAGAGGCCCCAAGAGGACCACAAGACGGTCCCAGGTGCTTTTGGAGACCCGTCAGGACCTCCCCGAGAAAGCAATTTCCTTCAAACACCTGAAGAAAATCAATGATGTTTGCCTTCTCGCCCTGTCGCCTCCGCTGCGCTTTTGAGGCCTCAAGATGGCGCCAATATGGCCCAAGAGAGCTCCAAGAGCGGCCCAAGAGGCCCTCAGACGGCCCCAAGAGCGCCCAAGAGCGGCCCAAGAGGGCCCCAAGAGCGCCCCAAGATGCGATTCCGGTGGCCCCCCAAGGGGGGAGACAAATCGGGGACCCCCCTCCTTTTTGATCGATGGCCTCCAAGATGGCCCCAGGAGGCGCTCCATAGCCCCCAAGAAGGCCCCAAGAGAGGCCCAAGAGAGCCCCAAGGAGGCCCCAGGAGCGCCGCCCCAAGACGCCCCAAAAGAGCCCCAAGAGGGCCCCAAGACCCCTAAAGAGCCCCAAGAGGGCCCCAAGATGCCCCAAAAGAGCCCCGAGAGGACCCCAAGACCCCCCCCCCCAAAAAAAAAAAAAAAACCAAGAGGGCCCCAAGATGCCCCAAAAGAGCCCCAAGAGGACCCAAAGAGCCCCAAGGGGGCCCCAAGATGCCCCAAAAGAGGGCCGAGAGATCCCTGAGACCCCCAAAAGTGCCCCATAGCTCCAAGAAAGCCTCCTGTGTTCCAAGATAGCCTCCAAGATGGCTCGACACCCTCCTCCCCCTCCTATCCGTGTCCGCTCTGTTTCACTATATGTGTTTCTTTTTTCCATTGCCCGTCAGCTCTCATGGGAAGGGCTTCTGAATGGACTGGCGGGGATTCGCGAAGCGGAAACAATTGTACTACTAGTAATAATTGTGGTGGTGATAGTTGTAATAATAATAGCAGAAATGGCTTCTCGCTCCGTCTCCGATAAACGTATCCAGCAGAAGTGCGACGCAAGAAACAAGCACTGTGAGAAACTGACCGGGTTCAGTTTTCCCTGGCAGGTTCGAGCATGCGCTGCGTTTGCCGACGCCCAGCTCTTGAAAGCGGCCCTACACATGCCGCCGCTGCTCGAGCCCGCGCAATTGCAGCAGACATGATCAGGCAATGCTGATCGCCCCCCAGCAGCCGCCCCAACGGCCGCCCCCCATGCTGGTTCGCGCCAGAGGCTGCGAATTATCGCCAGAGGCCAGAATCGCTGTGCGCCAACATCAACACATGGCACTCGATCTCTGCAAGCTGCCCTTTCTCCACCTCTGCGAACGACGCTTCCCTCGCAAGCGAATGCTCCCCGCCTGCGTCCAAGAACATCTGGGCAACCGCGTCCTTCGCGTCACCCCGAAGGTGTTCCTTGACGCCCATGCGGACTAGTGCCATGGACAACAATCGTTCGTCGAAGCCCAAACAGGCACGCGGGGGGAGCCCGTCGAGCAAGTCCCACGCGCGCGCCCAGGCGCGGAGAATATCACTCCTCGAAGCCCCTGCTTGAAGCAATGCCTGGGCGGGTTTCGCATCGAAGGACAAGATGCTCGCGACAGAGTCTGCGACGCACCGCCTCCTCTCAGACAGCGCGCAAGCCAGAAATAAGCCTCCAGCGTGCCAAGCTCGGCAACATTGACACAGTGCCCCCGCGGCGGGCGCGCGCACCCATCGCAAAATGTCTTGGAACACCCGCGCCAAGATGGAGACGATGGCTGGCTTCGCGGTGGCTTTCGTTGTGATTCTCGCATAACAACGAGTCTCGCCAGGGCACGCTGTCGCGCCAGAGGCTGCGACGGGGGCAGCCATCCCCAAATCCTCAACGACGGACACCGGGAGCGCTGGCGGCGGTAACACCTTGCGGGCAACAGCTTCTTTGTTTGTGGACAAGCACAGGAAGCAAACCAAGTCGTCGAGTCCGTAAATATACTCGGGAGGTGCACCAACGCCATCTTGCGGAGACGTCGCGCCAGGGGCTGCGAGTACAGCGGCCAAGGCTGCGCGGGCCACCTCAGCCGATTCGTAGGAATCAATTCCCGCGTCGTCCAAACCCTCTTCGGCCCCGGACCCCATGCCAGCGAGCAGGGGCCAATCTTCCTCGTCGACAGGCACGTCCAGGCCCTCCGCCTTGAACAACCACCGTATGAACCTTGGGAACACGACAGGAATACAACAATCCGCTTTGCGGGGGAGGGCGAGGGGGGGACTACAGGATTACCGGATTACTGCGTCGGGGGCACGCAGCAGACGGAAGACGGGGCCAAGCGCGCCCAAATATCTCATATCTGGCGCCCCCCCTAAGGATTGGGCCGACCTGCCCGCGCGGCCCGCGTCTGACGCGGGGCCGCGGGTGCATCTGTTCGGGTGGCTATGTTCCGCTACGGTTCCCAGAAGAGAATCAAAAACGAAGCCCTGTTCCGGAAGCAGCTGCAGGTGCCGCGCGCGGGCGGGCGGCGGCCCTGCGTGATCCTTTTGACCGAGGGAGAGGGAGGAGGGGGGAGGGTCAACGCGGGCAGCGAACGAGGAGGAAGAGGACACGCGAGGGGGAGGGAGAGGGGCCACATGGGGCGGGGGGGGCACGACGCAGAAGAGGGACAAAGGAAACCCTTGCCGGGCTCCACTTGGGCCCGACGCGCGGTCGGGAGCCCGCTGGCGGGGTGCATTTGCAGCACCCGTACCACCTGATTCGATTGTATTTGGCGTGGGCCCCGGCCCAAAGCTTTATCTCGTGCTTCCTCAGGGCGCTCTCCGCGTCCCTGAACGTGGGTTTCACGTGGAACACCTTGGCGAGGTCCTCGCAAGCTGCCCGGAGGTTGCCATCCCGCACATCAGGCAGCAACAGCGCGAACTCCTGTCCACCAGCGCGGCGACTTGCCGGGTTCATGAATGGATGATACGCAAAAGTCGCGCCAGAGGCTGCGTTCCCGAGCTTGCTCCTCTCATCGCGGCGCATTAACTCAACCTTGTGCTCGTCACGGTATCCGAGAACCTGGCGCCCCTTCACGTCCGCTTCCATCGAAGTCCACGCGACCTGTAACATTTCAGCTCGCTCTGTGGACTCCGCGTGCTGAAAACGGGATAATGCCTTTGACAAGTGTCCAAGAAGTGAGCTCGTCGACCACCGCCAGTAGCACAGATAGACCACCGCTAAAAGCTCCAAGCGCACTGCAGTCGCGCCAGAGGCTGCGGCCCGAAGATACTCGCCGCTCGCTACGCCGACACGTATGTCATGTCTGTGTAGCAAAGTGAGGATGAACCCGCCGGCGACGTATGCGCCTACTTTGTCGGCCGCTTTGCCCAAGGCACCACTCAACCGGGCAATTTTCCAGTGCTGCCCTCTCGGCACTGGAGCGCGGTATGCTGTGCACTTCGGGTTTTTGCAGCTCCCATCATCTCTGGCGCGCTCAAGGCACGTCTTGCAACGGAGCCCCATCGCGCCAGAGGCTGCGAGAGCGCGCGGAGCGCTCCGTCACCCCGCGCGGCCGATAGCCCGCACGAAGAGCGCGGGCTGGACCAGTGCGCGCTCGAGCCCACGCAGCTACGCACAATCGGATAGTGAGAGGGGCGTCAAGCGTTTGTTGCATGCTGCGAAGAGCAGTGTAGTACAATTATGGGCGGGGGCAGGTGCTTTCTTTGGGTGTATTTAATCTGCCCTACTGGGCGGTAACTGGTCTACTTTGGGACGATATCTGGCCTCATAATGGGCGGTACGATTTCCTCTGGGGTGGGGCTGGTACACTTCTGGGCGGCGTCTGGTGCACATGTGGGAGGTCTGATTTATTTTTGGGCGGGGTCTGGTCTCCTTTGGGGCGGGGTCTGGTCTCCTTGCGGCTGGTCTGATCTACTTGTGGGCGGGGCTGGATCTACTTTGGGGTGGGGTCTGGTCTACATTTGGGCGGGTCTGCGCTACTTGGGGACAGGGGCCGATCTTCTTTTGGCTGGGGGTTGATCTACTTTTGGGCGGGGTCTGGTCTCCTTGTGGGAGGTCTGATCTACTTCTGGGCGGGGTATGATCTACTTGTGGGTGGGGTCACGTCTCCTTGCGGGCGGTCTGATCTACTTTTGGGCGGGGTCTGATCTACTTTTGGGCGGGGTCTGGTCTACTTTTGGGCGGGGTCTGATCTACTTTTCCACGGGGTCTGGTCTACTTTTGGGTGGTCTGGTCTACTTTTGGGCGGGTCTGGTGTACTTTTGGACGGGGTGCGGTCTCCTTGCGGGTGGTCTGATCTACATTTGGGCGGGGTCTGATCTACTTTTCCACGGGGTATGGTCTCCTTGCGTGTGGTCTGACCTACTTTTGGGCGGGTCTCATCTACTTTTGGGCGGGTGTGATCTACTTTGAGTTTGTTTTTTTTGGTTCGGTATACCTTGTTTTGTCACGTGTCCTGCGTTGTTCTTACCAGGAAAGCCCCGGAGGCCGCAGGAGGCCGCAGGAGGGCGCAGGAGGTCCCGGGCGGCCCCAGGAGGCCGCAGGAGGCCCCGGGAGGCCCCTGGAGTTCCTGGGGAGCCTCAGGAAGCCCCAGGAGGCCCCAGGAACCCCCAAGAGGCTCCAGGGGGACAAGTAGAGCCGGGGGCAGGCAGAGGACGGGATAGCGACGCAGGAGCGAAGTCCCCCGGAGGACGGGGCAGGCAGTCCTGTTCTGGTTGCCCGGGGCATTCCCCGGACGTCGAGCCTCCATCCCGCCAGAGGCTGGGTTTCGCTGCGCCCTGGCCCTCACGAGGGAGAAAGATAAGTAAGCATCGGGAGCAGGGGGGGGGACTGAGGAATAATGCAGCAGGGAGGCGGAGGGGAGGACGACGACGACGACGACGAGGGAAGCTCATTTCAAACGTTGTTCGGCGTCGCTCGGGCGCGGAATCTGCACTCTCGCCAAAACTGACACGGGCGCCAGAGCTGGGCGCGGAATCTGCACTTCCGCCAAAACTGACACGGGCACCAGAGCTGGGCGCGAGACTATTCCCGCCAGAGGCTGGGATCGGCACCGAAGGCGCCAAGGGCACGTGCTCACCGCCGCCCGCGTTTCCAAGGCGCCGTGGGCAAACCGTACATACCGGTCTCCTGGTAGTGAAACGCTTTCGCGTTGCGCCTCGTGGTTCCCGGCGCATTCTGCGAGACAGGATGCTTGCGCTTCTGGATCCAGACAGGCAGGCTCAGGTAAGCGCGGTAGATATCGTAGCATGAGCACCAGTCTTTCCCGAACCAGATGAGTTCGGCCAGCGTGATGAATTGGCCAGTGCGGATCTGCCAGTTCCCGCCAGAGGCTGGGTTCCACCTCATCAAGCCAGTCTCGCCGCCGTCCTGTGTCATGATCAACTCCAAGTCTTCGTTGGTCAAGTGCCCTTTGCGTGAGGAGAGCCACGAATAAGTCGCCCAGCTGCGCGCGAATTGGTAATGCCAGTAGGCAGTTTGAAGGATGCTCCCGCCAGAGGCTGGGAAGGGCTTCCACTCTGTGCGCACAAGCCTGGCCTCGCCATCGTGCAGCGTCAAAATGTGCTTGACGTAGTCGCGCGTGTCGCGCACGCCGGGGAAGTCCTCAATCGAGGCGACGGGTGTCTCCGTCGGTGCCGCCCTCTCCCCAATCCCCCTCCTCGCCCTGGCCCCCTCTCCCCCCCCCTCCCCCCTCCTCGTCCTCTCCCTCCTCGTTCGCCGACCCCCCCCCCTCCCGCGCGGGGGGAAGCGGGGATGGGCGGAGAGGGCGTTGCTGGGGGTCGACTGGGCTTTCGCATCGCTGGAGACAACCCCCGCCATTCCTGCTTGAGCTGCAGCCAGTCCTCTTCCTGGAGCACCCACCACCCGCCAGAGGCTGGGCTGAGGTCCGGCCACTCCTCGCAGAAGAGCAGACGGTCGTGCTCCATCTGGTGGGTCAGCAAATGCATGTAGTGGACCTTCCTGCCGGCGATGGCCTTCACGACATCCTCGTTGAGGCCCCAGCGCCCGGCGTTCTTGGAAGGGATTCCCGCGATGAACTCTGCGGCGTCTGGGATCGGGTCCGCGTACGCCCGCAGGTGCTGGAGGAGCAGCGCCCGATGCTGATCGCGAGCCCTGGCCGTCGCCGCTGGCTCCCGAGGAGGACCCCCCGCCCGCGGCCTGCTCTGCCAGTAATCGCCGAAGTGCAGCTGCCTATCGCTGGTGCGCACAATCTGGCGAAGCCGCTCCTTCTGGTCCTCGGTCAGCCGCTGCAGCCTCTTGGCGGACACGTGCATGGTGAGGTCGATCTCGCCGTCCGCCCCGCCAGAGGCTGGGTCGCGCGGGCGCGCGGGCCCCGCTCGCGACCTCGAGCGGCGACGCACCCTGCTCTGCGGCTCCGCTGGGTCGGCCTCGACGCCCTCCTCCTCCTCGTCCGACGGAGGGTCCGACTTCTGATCTGGGCTGTAATCGAGATCGCGGACTTCAGCCGATTCCTGCTCGGACATCCTCATCGCCTCGTCCAGCTGGAAATCCTCGAGGTGGTCGCGGCGCTCGGCGCCGCCTGGGGCGCTGTCCGCAGGCTTGTCGCAGGCGGCAGCACCGGCATCGACGCTCGCCGCTGGCAGCAGCGCGGAGGCCGCGCTGGTGGCGTCGGCGGACGCCCCCGGCGCGGCGGCGGGCGCCCCCGCCAAAGGCTCCACCGGACAGGCGGTGTCCGGGGCCGGAGGGCTCTGCGGCGCGGGCTGGCTGGGGGCTGGCGGGCTCTGCGGCGCGGGCTCGCCGGGGGCCGGCGGCCTCTCCGGCGCGGGCTCGCTGGCGCGGGCCGGCGCCCGCGCCGCGTCTCCCGCCAGAGGCTGGGGCCCGGCCGTCGGCGGCGCCGCAGTTGCCGCCGGAGGCGCGGGCCTGGCCGGCGGCGGCGCCGCAATTGCCGCCGGAGGCAGGGGCCTGGCCGGCGGCGGCGCCGCAGTGGCCGCCGGAGGCTGGGGCGCGACGCCGGCAGAGGAAGAGCTCGCACTGGCCCCGGCCCCCCCCTCCTCAGGGGGGAAGCCGAGCGGCCACGAGCGGGCGGCCTCGGCGACATCCAAGAATATCGCCTCCGCGTGGGCGAGGTTATCCGCCGTCGCGGCCTTCCCTTGCATCAACCACCACATCGCCGCGAGCGGCTTCTTGATATGGTTTGTGGTCCATCCGAGGGTGAACTTCGCGCCAGAGGCTGCGAGCGTCACTGACAAGTCCCAAGGGGACTGGTGATATTTATAGGCCCAACCGTCCTCGTCGAAGCACTTGGGGTCGAGCGCCTTGTCCACCTTGTGCGGCGTGGCGGTGGAGACGAGCGGGTGGCTCAGCAAGAGGGCGCGTAGGCGGTGGATGTTGGTGTAGTGCTCCATCAGAACGCCCTCCCTCACTCTGGTTTCCAACTGCGCCTCCTGCGGCGCTCCCATTGGAAGGGGTGTCCCGCCAGAGGCTGGGGCCCTCACGAGGAAAGGAACGAAGAGCCACTTGTGGCTTCCCCCGGTAGGCATTTGGACTGAGTAGTAGTGCCACGGCCGTTGTGCGCCGGGGGTCGGCTTGGCGCTGGTATTGCCAAAGGCAATGGTCTCGCTGGTTCGGAGAGGATTGCCGCGGCGCCAATCCCGCAAGTTTCCCGCCAGAGGCTGGGGTTCAGTCAAGTCTCCCGCCAAAGGTTGGGGCCCAGCGAGTGGATGCTCCGACATCCCGGCCGAGAGGGCTTGGAGCGGCTGTGGACTGGGCCGAGAGGGCTTGGAGGCGCTTGCAGCACGAGCGGCTTGGGCCGAGACGGCTGTGGAGAGCAGCTGCCCCCTGCCTCTTTTTCCTCCTCCCCGTCTTACTCACAACCGCTCCCTGGAGCCCTCCCAGGATCCAACCGCCTCGATTTTCAGAGGTGCGTCCAGCCGTGGCGACGAACGGCCCTCTGGGGGCGCACTGCTCTCCTAGAGACGTTGGCGACGTGGCGACGCTCTGGCCAGAGTTTCGAGGCGAAGGCAGCCGTGGCGACGATGCCTCCGTGGCTCCAGCATGCTCCAGCCGTGGCGACGATTGGTCCGCCTCCCCATATTCCATGGTTGTTCTCTCCCACCTCTTGTACTCCTTCCTCCTCGTCCCACTTCCTCTCGTCTTCTACTCCCTCCTGCTCTACTACTCCTTCCTCCTCCTCCCACTTCCACTCCCTCCTCTTCGTCCTCGTCCTCGTCCTCGTCCAAAACCTCCTCCTCCTCCCACTTTCCGCCCCACCCCTGCCCCCGTCCCTCCGCGTGCCAGGCGCGCGCAAACTTGCATGGCTGGCACGCGCAGCTCTATGAAGTCTCTGAGATTCCGCGCCGACATTCCCACGCGACCAGCCACCCCGGGGGGGAGGGCCCGACAGGAGCCATAGCATGGGATCGCATAGCACTGCATCGCGTGGCCTAGCACGGCATATCATCGCATCGCACAAGGTTCCATGTGTTCGCAAGGCGTTGCAATGCAATGCACAGAGCACACTCGCACCAAGTCCAGACACTGCCCAGAAGTACGCCAGAGCCGTACTGTGTACAACATTCACACACGACCACCATGTGTCTCACAGAGAGGTTGTTGGGTGGGAACACCAGAGCTACAGCATGGCATCCCGTCGGATGGCGTCGCATACTATAGCATAGCATCGCACCACACCGGAGAGCAGCGCACGGCGTGGCACAGCATTGCTTAACAACGCATGGCATACCACGGGAATGCGTACATATGGACAGCGTTCAAACGATCACGGAGCACGGTTTGGGATAGCATGTCGTAGCAAAGCAAACAAGTTAAGAAGATGTAACAAACACACGCCATGGAAATTCATGGTCTAAAGTAGATCACACCCCGCCCAAAAAAGTAGATCAGACCACGCCCAAAAGTACATCAGACAACCCACAAGGAGACCAGACCCCGCGTCAAAGTAGGCCAGACCCCGTCCAAAAATAAATCCGACCACCCACACGTAGACCAGACCCTGCCCACAAGTACAGCACACCCGCCCAAAAGCAGAGCAGACCACCCGCAAATAGACCACACCCCGCCCAAAAGTAGATCAGACCCCGCCCGAAAGTAGATCAGACCACCCACTCGGAGACCAGACCCCGCCCAAAAGTACATCAGACCACCCACAAGGAGACCAGACCCCGTCCACAAGTAGAGCAGACCCGCCCAATTGCAGATCAAACCACCCGCAAGGAGATCAGACCCCACCCAAAAGTAGATCAGACCCCGCCCAAAAGTACATCAGACCACCCACAAGGAGACCAGATCCCGCCCTAAAGTAGAGCAGACCCGCCCAACAGCAGACCCGACCACCCATACGTAGACCAGACCCCCCCAAAAAGTAGATCAGACCTCGCCCAAAAGTAGATCAGACCACCCACATGGAGACAAGATCCCGCCCGCAAGTAGATCAGACACCGCCCAAAAGTAGATCAGACCACCCGCAAGGAGACCAGACCCCGCCTAAAAGTAGACCAGACCTGCCCAAAAGTAGATCAGACCACCCAAACGTAGACCAGACCTGGTCCACAAATAGGGCAGACCCGCCCAGACGCATATCATACCACCCACATGTAGACCAGACCCCGCCCAAAACTAGATCAGACCCCGCCCAAAAGTAGATCGGACCACCCGCAAGGAGATCATGCCCCACCCAAAAGTAGATCAGACCCCGCCCAAGAAGCGGATCAGACCACGCACTAGTAGACCAGACCTTGTCCACAAGTAGAGCAGGCCCGCACAAAAGTAGACCAGACCACACATAAGTTGACCAGACCCCTCCCAAAAGTAAATCAGACCCCGACCATAAAATATAACCGGGCCGTTTCTGGAAACGAGGAAGGAAAACCGGGCCGTTTCTGGAAACGCGAAAAGAAAACCGGGCCGTTTCTGGAAACGAGGAAAGAAAAAAGGCCGTTTCTGAAACCGAGGGAAGAAAACCGGGCCGTTTCTGGAAACGAGAAAACAAAACCGGCCCGTTTCTGGAAACGAGGAAAGAAAAAGGGCCGTTTCTGAAACCGAGGGAAGAAAACCGGGCCGTTTCTGGAAACGAGAAAACAAAACCGGCCCGTTTCTGGAAACGAGGAAAGAAAAAGGGCCGTTTCTGAAACCGAGAGAAGAAAACCGGGCCGTTTCTGGAAACGAGGAAAGAAAACCGGGCCGTTTCTGGAAACGAGGAAAGAAAAAGGGCCGTTTCTGAAACCGAGGGAAGAAAACCCTACCGTTTCTGGAAACGACAGAAGAAAACTTGTGGTCCCCCCCCCCCCACACACAAAGAAAGAAAACATGTCGGAAATCCGAACATGTTTTCTTCGCTCGGTTGCAAAACCGAGCGAAGAAAATATGTTCGGGTCTAGCATGTTGGCGAGAATGTTGTGGGCTCTATACTACATGTCATATAGGGCCCACAACATGCTCGCCAACATGCCAAATCCGAACATGTTTTCTTCCCTCGGTTTCAGAACCGAGATGAGAAAATGAAAGCATGCCTAGTGGGCTACTTTCCTCCTTCGTTTCCAGAAGCAGTCTGGTTTTCTTCCCTGGGTTTCAGAAACGGGCCGGTTTTCTTGCTTCGTTTCCAGAAACGGCCCGGTTTTCTTCCATCGGTTTCAGAAACGGCCCTTTTTCTTTCCTCGTTTCCAGAAACGGCCCGGTTTTCTTTCCTCGTTTCCAGAAACGGCCCGGTTTTCTTCCCTCGGTTTCAGAAACGGCCCTTTTTCTTTCCTCGTTTCCAGAAACGGGCCGGTTTTGTTTTCTCGTTTCCAGAAACGGCCCGGTTTTCTTCCCTCGGTTTCAGAAACGGCCCTTTTCCTTTCCTCGTTTCCAGAAACGGCCCGGTTTTCTTCTCTCGGTTTCATAAACGGCCTGGTTTTCTTTTTTCGTTTCCAGAAACTGCCCGGGCTGTCTTCCCTGGTTTCCAGAAGCGGGCCCTTTTTCTTTCTGGACGGGGTGTGACGCACTTTGGGCGGAGTCTGCTCTACTTGCGTGTGGTCTGGTGTACTTTTGGGCGGGCCTGCTCTACTGGGGCACAGGGTTTGGTCTACTAGTGGGTGGTCTGATCTACTTTTGGGCGGGGTCTGCTCTACTTGCGAACGGGGTCTGGTCTCCTTGTGGGTGGTCTGATCTACTATTGGGCGGGGTCTGATCAACTTTTGGGCGAGGTCTGGCGTCCTTGTGGGTGGTCTGATGCACTTCTGGGCGTGGTCTGACCTACTTTAAGGCGGGGTCTGGTCTACTCAAGGGTGGTCTGGTCTACTGTTGGGCGGGTCTGGTCTACTTTTGGACGGGGCCTGGTCTCCTTGTCGGTGGTCTGATCTACTTTTGGGCGGGGTCTGACCTACTTTAAGGCGGGGTCTGGTCTACTCAAGGGTGGTCTGGTCTACTGTCTGGCGAGTCTGGTCTACTTTTGGACGGGGTCCGGTCTCTTTGCGGGTGGTCTGATCTACTTTTGGGCGGGGTGTGATCTCCTTTTGGGCGGGGTCTGGTCTCCTTGTGTGTGGTCTGATCTACTTTTGGGCGTGGTCTGATCTACTTTTGGGCGGGGTCTGGTCTACTTATGGGTGGTATGGTCTACTGTTGGGCGGGTTTTGCTCTACTTGTGGACAGGGTCTGGTCTACTTATGGGTGGTTTGGCCTGGTTTGACGGGCGGCCTGGCCTTCTGCGCTGAATGGATTGGCTTGCGTCTGTGCGGGGTCGGAACATTTCCTCTGTTGCGTAACAGCGCCGCGCGCGTCCAAGGGCGCGTATGAAGCTGCACCTCCGGGCAAGAGACTGGTCTACCCATCAAAACTTGGCCGCGCTGGAAGGTCTTGCACGCTTCCTCGCGCGCCAGAGGCGTCACCCCGGAACTGCTCACGCACTGGAGTCGCGACGCGCGCAAAATTTCGACACCTGAGTCAGGGCCAGGCCGCGTCAGTGGCGCGCCAGAGGCTGCGTCGTTTTCCCACCCGCGATCGCGCGCCTGCGATCTACTCCTCCGCTGAGTCCGAGCTCCCCCCATCCCCGTCCACCTCGTCCGCGATTGGCTCGAGCAAGCGCCGCACCTCCATCATCGTTCCCGCGAAGTACTTCTCTACTTTCTCAGCGAAACCGTCGTCGCCGCCGAGCTTCTGGGCGAAATTCTTGTCATGCCCCGCCATGTACAGTGCGCATCGGTCCAAGGTCGCGTCGAGCCACTCCCGGTGCACCTCGTTGACCGCCACGCCCTCGTACTCCATCGCGCCAGAGGCTGCGATTGCCAACGCGCCAGACCCCGCCGTGAAGTCAACGATGTGCGTGATGTGATGGTGCTCGCAAATCCGCTGCCAAAAGCTCAATGGCTTGACCTCCAAGTGCGAGAAGGGGTGCCCGTTCGCCTCGATGTCTTTCTGCGCGCGCCTCCCTCTCACCGGGCCAGCGGCTGCGTTTCCCAAGATCGAGGCCTTCGTGTCGTGGGTCATCCGCGGCAGCTCGCGGTACTGCCGCATAGGCACGCCCGTGTACGTCGTGTACGAACTCGTGGTCTCGCCGCACAAGTTGAACTCCGCGCGCTGCACAACCTTCATGGCGCCTCTTTTCGGGATGGAGCAGATGACGACTTCCTTGTTGTTGCACGCAAAACAAGTCACTCTTCCCGGGACTCTGGGGTCCTGTGCCTTGCCCGGCTGCACATACACACACCAACACTCAGTCACAGCGTGCGCGCCAGAGGCTGCGAGACCCTCCTCTTTGTCCTCGAGCAGTTTGCGGCACGACCGGCTCCGCCCGTCGAGGAAAATGACGATATCGTGAACCGAACGCTTCTGCGAGACGAAATCAAGCACCCGCCCGAAACGCTCCGCATCCACAGCGACGTGGTCGCCCAAGCTCGCCGCCGCCCCGCTCTTGCTCACGTTTGGGGCGAACAGGTCGGCCGACACAACGAATGCTCGGACGTCTTGCTTTTTCCTGGCGTACCTATGTCCGAGACGCATCTCTTCCCAGAGTTTCTGCAACTGGGCGGTGCTGTGTTCCGCGCCAGTGGCTCCGCCAACCGACGGCAGCGCCACGAACGAAACGGACTTCCTGCGAAGAGAGAGGAGCAAGTCCTTGGTTTTCTTGAGGTCCTCCTGGTCGGCCTCCGCGAGCTCGGACGCCCCCATGACCACGCCAGAGGCCCCGCCCTCGGCAGTGCCAGTCGAAATGGGACCCGCCGCGCAAGCAGCGGTCAGCGCGCGGTACTTGACGCCCATCTCCTTGGTGCTATCGGTGAAATACCGGTGCCACAGGAAGGCGGCTGCACCTCCCTGCAGGTCTTTGGCGGCCAGCTCCTGGAGCTCCTCGTCGAAGTGGCCAGCCCAAACGGCCCACGCGAAGTCGATCAACGCCTGCGTCTTCGCTTCTCGGCCTTGCTGGTCGCGGTATTCGGCCACGGGGACAGCGAACATGTTTTCCAACCCTGTGTTATCGGAGCTCTCCTCTCGCCGAAATGCAGCAGCTAAGCCTTTCTCGCCAGAGGCTGAGAAGTGCTTCACGATGGCAAGCGGCGAGCGAAACATGGATACTGTAGGCGCCATGTCTTTGTCGATCATCGCCGCCTCGTGCATAATGTACTCGATGACATCATGTTTCTTGAACAGCACGTGCGTCAGCGCGGGGGTCTTTTTCTCTTGCCCCGTGACCCGTCCCACAGAAAGCCCCCCCCCCTGGGGGCGTCGCCTGTCAGCCGGGCAACGCGCAAGCAGTCCAGGACGAACGCCATCGAGTCGCAGGCAGCCGCGTCCTTGTCTGCCTGGGAGGGCGCCGTCCTTGCTTTGCAGAGCTGCGCCAGCCGCATCAACAGCGTGGGTTCGCGGAGCTCGGGGCAGAAAGCCTCCGCCAAAGAGTAAGCCACGGCGCAAGCGTGATTCCCGACGAAAGGCGTCAAGCTTTTCAAAGCCTTGGCGTGTGCCTCGGTGAGCGCGTTGCCCTTGAACGTGATCCCGTAGGTCGTGAGGACTTTGGTCAATTTCGGAAGAGATATGTTCTCGGCCACAGCCTTCTGGTACTTTGTCAGGCGACTCACCTTTTCAGCCAGCTTCCAAAAGGCATCCGCGCCAGAGGCTGCGGAAGTAGAGAATACGGTCTCAGAGAACAGCAGCGACGCTAGCAGGCAGGCGTCAGGGTCGGGGCTGAGACGCAGCCTGATCGGCACAGACAAAGCTGCCTCAAACAGCTTGAATGTGCGATCACTGTTGCCGGCGGACAATGCCTCTGCCATGGCGCCATACCACGCCATCACAAGCGGGTGCCCCGCCAGCATGGGCACTCCCGTTGCCATGAGAACAGTGGATTCGCCCTCGGTCATGCGCTGGGCAACCTTGGTGTTGACAACTCGCGCTGGGAGCGGCACGTCGAACGAGTAGCGCCGCGACGGCGGGTGGTCGGAAGACAGCAAGAGCCTCTCCTCAGTCCAGTTCGCCATGGCGGCATCGAGCTGGCTGATAGAGACGATGTCGGACGTGTCGGCGGCGAGCGGGTCAAGCATCCACACCGTCCCTGCAGCCTCGTACTGCCCCGTCGTAGAGAAGCTCAACTGCAAGTTGTCGTACTGCATGACCTCCCGAAACGATGTCAGGTGCGCGCCAGAGGCTGCGGAAGAAATTTTCAGAGGAGGGATGAGCATGACGGAGGCGGGCACTTTGAAGGCCACCAGTGCTTGCTTCTCAGACAGGAACTTCAGGAGAGCATTGTCGACGTACTCCTTGGCCCCCTTGGCCCAATTGATCAGATGCCCCGCCTGGCTCTGCACCGAATCCATCTCGAGCAGCTCCTCGACGGCCAATGGCGCAGGCGGTGAGGGCGCCGCTGCAGACGGCGCCGCAGGCGCCGGTGCAGGCGGCGCTGCAGGCTGCTGCGCCGTGCGCGGCCTCTTCGGCGCGGGAAGAGCTTCCTGATGAGGCGCCATGGGCGGCGCGAGCACACGAAGAGACGCAAGAAGAGTCGGGCGCGCGCCTCGTTGCCAGCACTTGGTCCTTGAACCGATCAGCTGCGCTGGGTGGATGTCTTATTCATTCTTTCGGGCGTGGTCTGCTCTACGTTTGGACGGGGTCTCGTCTCCTTGTGGGTGGTCTGATCTACTTTTGGACGGGGTCTGATGTACTTTGGGGCGGGGTCTGGTGTCCTTGTGGGTGATCTGGTTACTTTTGGGCGGGTCTGGTCTACTGTTGGACGGGGCCTGGTCTGCTTATGGGTTGTCTGATCTACTTGCGGGCGGGGTCTGATCTACTTGTGGGCAGGGTCTGGTCTCCTTGTGGGTGGTCTGATCTTCTTTTGGGCGGGGTCTGGTCTACTTTTGGCGGGGCCTGGACTGCTTGTGGGTGGTCTGATCTACTTTTGGGCGGGGTCTGGTCTACTTTTGGGCGGGGTCTGGTTTACTCGTGGTTGGTCAGGTCTACTGTTGGGCGGGTCTTGTTTACTTATGGGCGGGGTCTGGTCTCCTTATGGGTGGTCTGATCTACTTTTGGGCGGGGTCTGATCTACTTTTGGGCGGGGTCTGGTCTCCTCGCGGGTGGTCTGATCTACTTTTGGGCGGGTCTGGTCTACTTTTGGGCGGGGTCTGGTCTCCTTGCGGGTGGTCTGATCTACTGTTGGGCGGGTCTGGTCTACTTTTGGACGGGGTCTGGTCTCCGTGTGGGTGGTCTGATCTACTTTTGGGCGGGGTCTGATCTACTTCTGGTCGGGGTCTGGTCTACTTTTGTCTTGGGTCTGGTCTAGTTGCCGTTGGTCTGGTCTACTCTGGGTTGGGGTCTGGTCTACTTTTGGGTGGTATGGATGACCTGTTGGCGGGCTCTGGTCTACTTTGGGGCAGTCTGGATATATATATATATATATGTGTTATTTCTTTTTTGGGGGGTCTGGTCTACTGTTGGGCGGGGTCTGGTCTACTTTTTGACGCGGTCTGGTCTATTTTTGTCTGGGGTCTGGTCTACTTGCGGCTGGTCTGGCGTGCTCTGGGTCGCGGTCTGGTCTACCTTTAGGTGGTCTGGATTACTTGTTGGCGGGGTCTGGTCTACTTTGGGGTTGTCTGGTATATTTTGGACGGGGTCTTGACTACTTTCTGGGTGGTCTGGTCTACTTTTGGGCGGGGTCTGGTCTACTTTGGGGCGGTCTGGTCTAGTTGTTGGGCGGGTCTGGTCTACTTGCGGGCTGGGCCTGGTCTACTTTTGCGGGGTCTGGTGTACTTTTTGACGGGGTCTGGTCTACTGTTGTCCGGGCTCGGGTGTGCTTGCGCGGCCTGGTATAATTTTGGGTGGTGCCTGCTCTACTTGTGGACGGGGTCTGGTCTACTTTTGGGTGGTCTGGTCTACTTGTGGGCGGGGTCTGGTCTACTCTGGGTCGGAGGTGGTCTACTTTTGGGCGGTCTGGATGACTTTTTTGGCGGGGTCTGCTTTACTTCGTGGCTGGGTCTGGCCTGCTACCTGGGTGGCCTGCCTCACTTTTGGGTGGTCTGGTTACCTCTTTGACGGGGTCTGGTCTACTTGCGGGCGTTCCGGCTTACTTTTTTCTGGGGGGGGAGGGAAGTCTACTTTCTGGGCGGTCTGATTATAATATGGGCGGTGTCTGATCTACTTCTGGGTGGTCTGGTTCACTGTTTGGCGAGGTGCGGCCTACGTCTGGGTGATCTTGCCTGCTTGCGGGCGGGGTCTCCTTTTTTGTTCGGGTAAGATCCTCAGGCGCGCATTGGAATTCCGTCCACAGTCACTGCTTTGGGCCCTATATAATCCCTCACCTGCCTCGCTGCAGACGCCCATGCGACGACGTCGCGCAGAGTCGAGAAAAGCGTCCCGCCAGAGGCTGGGGGTGCCGCTTCCGACACTGCGAGGTTCGACCCCGCTCTGCGGGCCACGCGCCGCACCGCCGCCCGCGCATCTGGATGCACCGTGACGAGGCCTGGCCCGAGATGAATAACCTCCTGGCGCTCGTTTGCTGGGACGTGGCGCGTGCGATGGTCGAGTGGAATTCTGTCTGGGTGGCCCTGGGCTGCGACCAGGAGCGTCTGCGTAACGACGTCCAGGCCAAGCGAGGCGATGTAAAAGAAAGAGACGGCCAGATCCACACTTGCTGCCAGCGCGTCCACGTCGTGGAGAAACGCCAAGTCTGGAACGACGACGAGGTCTGCTTCTGCGCAACGGTGTCTGCCAGTGGCAGTAGCGCAACCTCTCGCAGGGCACATGTCGGTCGCACCGCCGAGGCTTGCTACCTTGCTGTACGGCGAGGGCCGCGCCAGAGGCTGCGTCGTCGAACCTAGTCTCGGGGCCAGGTTGACGCCGGGCGGGTTCACGAAAGGCGCCCCTGGACGCGCCCGCGTCTGCTGGACGCCTGGTATATTGTTGCGGCTGCGCGCTTGGAACTTACCCATGTCGTCGCTCCACAAAGCGCTCCCCTCAGTGCCGGCGCCGGAATGCACCGCGGTCGACGGGCCCCGCGCCCGTCGAACGCGGGCAACAGTCACGGCCAGGCGGGCGGCCCCAAGGACGGCCCGAGAACGTCCGCGAACCAGCCCGGGCGCGCTCTTCCTTTTTAACGTGGCCGCCGCAGTAGCTTGAGGGTTGTAATGCCCACGCCGTTGGCCGAGCAGTTCCCGCCAGAGGCTGGCGCATTCCCTGGAGAAGGACGTCGAGCCTAGTCCAGGGCGAGCCGCGCCTTCGTCGAATTCTGATGCCGTCTTCGGCCCGTTCAACTTCAGGATCAAGCAGTCGTCGTGAAAAGCAATATCATCAGTGCGGTGCTCTACCCGTTGATCCCGATATCGGGCTAAGTCGCGCTCGACGGTGCACTCCCCGTCTTCAATCGAAATGTAGAACCGCACGAGGCGGCAGAGCATGCGAGAGGCCCCACGGAGCCGGTTCGGGCAAGCCGCCTCCCAAAAGACATCGTCGAGAATGCGAGCCCACGCTTGCTGGTTAGTTGCCCCCGCCAGTGGCTGGGATGGCCCCATCTGTTGCATCATGTAGGGAAGCACGCCGTTGTACTGCAATACCGCCGCCTGCTCGTCGCAGCCGAGGAGGCCCGCCAGCTGGCGAACGCCCCGCAGAAGGAAACGCCGCACTTCCACATCGGGCACTGGGCCGAAGCCTTTCTGCACGAGACGCCGGTCAAACATGGCCAGCGCCGAGCGGACGTCAGTCCGCGGGAAGTCCGCGAGCAAGCGCTCTTTTGTCAAGCTCGCCACGTTCTGCAATCGGTGGAGGAGCTCCTCATTGTGCGCTGCTGCTGGTTCCCCCCATGGCATCACGGGGTCTCCGTCTGCGTAGAACACATACCTGCGGCGAAGATCGCGCATGACCGTCTCTGTGATGAAGCCAGCCTCGTGTCCTTCCGCTCGGACACGGATCCGCGGTAGCGGCTCCTCGGAAGCCGGGGCGGTCGCGCCAGAGGCTGCGGCTGCGACGGGAGGTACCTGGAGGGCCGACTGGAAGACCCGCCCTTCCATGAAGACAGCATCCAGCGTCTCGACCATGCAATCGATCTCGGAACGCGACTTTGCAATGTCGTGGCTGGCGACGTCGGAGAGTCGCAAGAACCAATTGCATATGATCCCCCAGTCCGCGGCCACACCAACGGCCATACAGAACTTAGTATCGAATTTCCGCAACAAGGCGCCCGCCCGATGGCGCTGCTCCCGGTCGCGGCGACGGTCCGACGCGATGTACGCTAGCAAAGTTGCCACCGGCACGAGCAAGAGGGCGATTTTCAACACTGGGTCCGCCGTCGAGTCGAAGCGTTGCTTGGCGAACGCCAAATTCCGCACGATTCCCGCCAGGGGCTGGGGTCCTCCAGGCAACCCAGGCACTGCCACTGCGTGCACGTTGTCGTTGTCCTCCTGGATTGCCACCAGAAGGTTGTGCAGCTTGTTAGAGTGCATTAGGTCAGGAACCAACGCATGCCGATCATTGAACAGCTCCCTCCAGACCTCCCCAAACACGTCGTCGCAATGCATCGACTTGACGGCAATGCGTATGGCGTGTGCTGGATCGCGAATCACGATTAACAAGTTGGGGAACAGTTCGCGAGCAGCGAGGAAGACTGAACGCCGCTCCTTGGACGCGCCATCAGCAGAGAAACTGGTGACTGTTCGCAGCACGTGTGCTTTCAGTTCCTCATCGCACGCCAGGGGCTGCGCCCCCCTGCGGCCCTTAATTCTGCCGAGCGGCGTGCAAAAGTTTGTCAGAAATGCATCAAGCTGCTTAACCGCAGTGACAGCGTGGTCCTCCTCGAAGTCGGACGCGTGTTTCTTCGAGCAGTCGAGAAGGCCTAACACGCCCGAGAGGCAATATCCTGACGCACCAACGTTGCCCAAGTGGAAGCCCTGACCGCTATGTTGTACAGCAGGAAGGTCGGCGCGAAACCGGACGATTTTCCGATACTTCGACTCATCGATAGCCAAAGATATGGAAGTCGCCTGGTGCAGCACTTTGCGGATATTCTTCCTCAAGACCTCCGCCATCACTTGGACTTGTCGGCGATGGCGTTTCCGTCTTCTGTTCGCCACCGAGCCAGGCGCGTGCCCTTTCTTATCGCAGATGCGAGCGTCCTTCCGGTGAGAGACTCCTTCTGATAGCACCGCCCACGCGTCTTTCCACTCCGATGGGGACGGTGCGTTTCCCTTTATCAAGCCAGTATCAGACTCGGTCGCCAGAAGCTCGCATGGCTTCTCAGTTGGCCAAACGGTCGGGCACGCCAGAGGCTGTGGTACAGTCGGCTGAGCAAACATGTCGGAACCCTTTCTCTTTTTTATCCCACAGGCCACGCGGTGCGAATCGGAAGTGCTATGTCGTTCTAAAAGCATCCTGGCGTGAAAACCCGTCTTCGGGCGAATCTGGAACTTGGCAAACTTTGAAAACCTGGCGCCGTCACACTTGTTGCCAGAAGCCGCAAACTCAGCGCATATCCTGCACCCGAGGCCCCATATGCCACGGTTAACGCCTCGCGACAACCAAGAACGGCCCTCGTAGAGGGTACACGCCTCGTAAACCTTGGGGCGCTTCTGCAAATCGCACCGAATGCAGAA